>JAVQJL010075935.1:0-20346 GCA_036024295.1 Nannoperca obscura | reverse complement strand
CACACACACACACACACACACACACACACACACACACACACACACACACACACACACACACACACACACACACGGCTGAGAACTACTGGGGCCTCCTTAACAGGACTCTAGTGGTTCTTGTCTGAGGCCATTTGTTCTGTGCTTTGCCACCAGTGCTAGACGAATGATAGCAGCGCTGTGCTGTCCATTAGAGTGTACACAAAGAAAGCGCTTAAAGACAAAAGGCTCCTTCGTGACCTGAGCTAAATAAACAAAAGCTCAATAATGGTCTTAAAAACCTGAAATTAAATGTATTAATTCATGTAATTATTTATTTAATCAAGCATTTATTCATTTAATCATGTATTTTGTATGCATTTAATTATTCATTATTGTTGTACATTAATTAATTAAAAGAGCTAATGTATCCCTGAGTTTGGAAAATGACAACATTACTATAGCAAACACCCAACTTACATCAAAGATTTAATATAGTTTGACTTTACACAAGTATGTATTGTTTTATGTATAACTGTACCTACAGTACTACTTATGTGACCAAGACATATTTCAGGAGAGTGGTATTTAAATTAATATTTCTTCTTAAAATTCAGCACTGGTTTCTAAAATCATGATGTTTTCAGGTATTCCATGCCGGCTATAAATCTACCCTCTCTCTCTATGCGGCTCGTTGCCATCCTGGTCTTCTCGGAAATTATTCTCAAAGGGGCTACTACAAATGGTTACGGGGTCACTTCTTGGGGTCCAGAGCAGTGAGCAGTCCAGAGAGGGTTAATCAGACAGGAATGCCAGGGCTGTAGGGAGAGATCCCTTTCACTGGTGGTGAGAGGCCTGAAAGGCCAACAATGCCTAATGAAGATAAAGCAGGTCCATGGCCTGACAGATGGGAGTATCAAGTTGCCCTGTCACTCTGTTGGCTCATACTTATTATGTATGTGAGCAGCTGAACTGCTTTTTTGTATGCATGTGTGTTGTCTGCTTTGATCAAACTAAGTGTTGCTCTGGAGTATATGCGCTCTATAAATTTGTAACCACTTCCACACATGCATGCGTGAATTTAAGTTGTCTCAATTTCGACGTGCATTTCAGTTTTTTTAGGTTCATCTATCTGTGTGTGTGTTCTCCTCACCTGCTGAAGTCCTTCTCAGTCTCCAGCTCCTCTTCTCCGTGGCCCAGACGCAGGAGATGCCGCTCGTCGATGTCTAGAGCCATGATCTTTTCAAACAGCTGGTTCAGAGCCTGGTGTAGAATGAACCGTGATCAGACGTGGACATTCCTTTAATTGATGTGTGTGTATTTTTGTCATCTATAACAGTAATTGTACATATAAACCAGTTCTGACTTCTGTCTCTTTTTTTGTGTATGACTATTCCAATGATTGATACGGTTCTGTTTATGAGTAATATATTTGAGGTAAGGTTTTTCATCATTATATCCCGCTAGGCTTCTTGTGGCCAAGGTTCCTTCTGGCAAGCTTCCACTGCTTTAAAACAACAGCAGATTACTTCATGATTAAATACTGTGGGGGGAAGACTGGGGCACTGGGGAGCTTAGGTTTTAATTTTTCCTTCATGGTTTGAATATGACTATCGGCTGATTAATGGGCAGTTCTGAGTACAAGCTCTACATTTCCCCAGACCGCTTCACTGTTTTTTGAGCAGGGTGTTGGGGAACGTTTCACAGATCAGAGATGTATGCTGAGCTCATACATGTGCTCTGTGTGTGTGTGTGTGTGTGTGTGTGTGTGTGTGGGGGGGGGGGGTATTTTAACCTGGTTTGAATGCGTGACTATGAGGGTCCTCTGCTCAGGAAAGTTGTGATAGAGGTTTGAGATGATCTGAACAGCAACATCTGTCTTTCCGGTACCTGGTGGTCCAACAACCTAGATACACAGCAGGAGGTGCGGGGGGGGGGAGAAATAAAAGACATTTTAACAGAGAGAGAAGATAAGCACAATCAGAAGTTGCGCCACAGTGCAAAGGCGCCTGCCTTGAAGACACCCTAGGGGTTGTGACAGCTAGGCCATGGGCATGTCAGAACGGGCTAGTCTGGTGCCCCCATCGTTAGCCGTGCTCAGATAAACCGAATCCAACAAGGCCGTGGTGTTGCCTACAATGGCAAGACCAAGTGACTGCACAGATGGTAAAAGACAGAGAGAGCTACTGAAAATGAAGAAAAGCTATAGGAGGGATACGTATCTTTCAAAAAACCCTTCTTGCACCTGCTAATGCTAGTAGCAACTCATCTCTGTATACAAGTTACAATGATAATAAGCCTCATATTTACTTAACTGGAGGGAAATAGCACATCTAATTTACTATATAAATATTCATGAAGGTTGAATATCCAGGTTGGTCTTAGAATGGGTAACTCAGGTGTGTCATTTCTGCTAAAATAGGAGCCACAATTAGATATTCCTGCATACATCAGTACATAATGAGCTCCTTGGTTTCCCTACATGAAAGCCAAGCCAGGCAGACCCAGAGGTAGTGTGTTTGTTATGGCTGCTAACAACTGTGACATATGCCAAGACGGAAGGTTAGAGGGGGTGAGGAGAGTTGTTTTACGACTCTGCTGATAACGTACTTGCCATATTTACATCGTCTAGCTGCACAATAAATAACTCAGACCCCACTGCCAGCTTCCAATCACCACATCAAAATAGCACTTTTGTCAAAACAGTGTGAAAACAATAGCAGGCTGGAATGACAAAGCTGTGGATGTGTGCATGGACTGGGTGTATCCACAGCTATAATCCTATGTCCTTTTATCTGTGGTTGATTATTTCATTGGTGATGCCAAAATTACAGGGAGGGTTTCAGGGATATTTGTCATTTGCTCTACATGAGTGATGATGATAGGGTCACCAACAGCAGCATATTTACTGGAGAGGGAATTCCCTTGGTGTACATCACTAAGATTAATGGTTACAAATCTTTGGCTTTATAACAGCGAGCTGGAACAGTATGCACCTTCAGTAGCAGCACTCAATGGACTCTCCTAATTAAGTCTATCTGCTACTCATAGAATAAAGTTAGGAACAAACATCAAAATAAAACATTAGGTTGGGTGTGGTATTCAATTTTAAAATGTATAAAGTCATTTTTAATGTCAATTTAATCTTGATGGGTACAGGGTGACTAAACAAGTATCCCATGAAAGCCTGTAAAATGTTGCAAATGTTATATCCTTTATATCTTCCAGATTTTCTTTGGGTGGCTTTCATCCAATCTTGAAACTTACGTGAGAGAAACATATACTCTAAAACACAAAATACAAAGTCCTTACCATGGTGAGTCCTGGCTGCAGCCCGGCTCGAATGGCTTCGATCTGAGTTGGAGTGAACTGAATTGTATTCCTGTAAGAAATTGATAGAAGTTGATATTGATAAATCAAGTACTTAGTCAGAGAATCGCCTTGGCACCATAAACACATTTGTGTTGAAACACTTGTATTATAATTATTTTTATATATGAAGAAGCTTAACGCTACAAGTATTGTTGTGATGTTTTTTGATACCATCTTTAAAGATTGTTATGTTGGGACTTTCCCAAGGACATGTTGATATCAAGATTTAAATATCAAAGTGAAAACTGCAAATGCTAAAAACACCATCAGATGAATGTTACATTTTCATGAAGGGCATTTATTTTGTAGTGTTCTAATTAGTACAGGAATATTAAACCCTTTTCAGTTCACCTTTAATTGCATAAAGATTTTCATCTATAAGTAGGCAAAAACATCAGCCAACATTGTATGCCATGGAAACAAGCACGGACAACAATGTCAAAATAGTCAGACCCAGAGTAGGGTACCTATAATGCACCTATAACGTGTATTTGACTGGTGCGTCTGTACAGTTTTATACTGACAACGTGTTTTGAATGGAAGTTAAAGACTTATGGTAGTGCTAGTTAAGGTGCAACTACCTTTAAAAGAGGTCAGTACACTGACTTCATTATCAAGGTTTAACACTGAACAACCTAATCTCATCGAGTTGTGAACAGGAAGGACTGAGTCTTGGCCTCGACTCACCGTTTGGGCTGGTTGTAGGGATATGGCCCGCGGTTGGGAGTGACGTAGGGCTCAACGATCAAGGTCATGTCATCCCCTATGTCTTCCAATTCTTCATCTGCCTTTCTCTTCTTCCCTTTATCTGTTTTGTTCGAGGCAGGAAACGTGATTCTGATAAGGCAAAAGGAAAGAAGGGAAATAAGGATTATTATGGCCATAATATAATATAAACTGATAAGATAATATGTATTATTGTGTCATCAATTGAATATAGCATGCAAATTACACAAGTAAATAAAATACAAATGTGTACATTTACTTTGATCAAGGTATAATCAACCTCAACCTGTCTCTTTATCATTTGATTATTGAACATTTGACTTTCACCTGAAAGGGAAGACCTGCAGCTCAGGGTTCTCCTCTGTGACTTTTATGGTGTAGCCAGGGAAACACGAGCGTAAGTGGTCCAGGGACAGAAAGGTGTCATTGAAGTCCAACGTGGAGATCTGGTTTGGCATTTTGGAGTAGTGGGCACTGCCTTGGTCCCCATAGCCTAGGATAATGTCGTGAAGCCAGTCTGGCACAACGCACTCTGTGTTCATCAGGTTCCTGATGGTCTCTAGCACCGCCTAAAACAGGGAAACAAAGGAATATATGACAGATATCAAACAGACTGTAAAGGAGAACAATCTACCTAAATGAGGCACGTCAGACAAACATCCCACAAGAGATGGTTTAGCTGGATAAGAATAGCTTTGTGGTGGGCTGATGAGACCGCAGGTAATTTGTATGTCTGTCAATTATATTTTAATGAGCTGCAAACTGTCTAATACCCTGAGCTTCAAAGATTGGGTAGGAAGACATGTTTACTTTTATTTGTGTCACACATCAAAGATGGAGAAGAATGTTTCTTGAATATCCATTAGTTCCTGCGCTTTTCAAATTCACAAAAAAAAAGAAAAACTTCAAAATCATCTGACATTGCTCATACTGTGAAAGACAGAAATGTGTGTGCGGAATCAGAAATAGCAGATTTCTCAAAGCCTTAATGAGAAGCTCTAAAATGAAAGAAGCAAAATGGTTTTGTGCATGATTGACATTCAAAAAAATCTTTGTTGAACAAAAAGAAGCAAAACATAAGACAGATACGTTTCACACACTAAGATAACTTCTTAACCTTCTTTAACAGCTGAGGTGCTGAGGGCACCCGTGTGCTAGACTGACAACATAACATGGTTATGCTTTCCTGCAGAAAGCATTCTGTAGAAAAGCACTGAATACAGATTGCGTTTAATACAGACAGTCTAACAGCAGCTGAGTATACCATGCAATGTTGGCTTGATGCCACAAGGGGATTCTCAAATTAGAAGGGTCAAAAGGCAAAAATGCCCCAAGAAATCTAAGATTTGCCTCTAAAAAACATGATCATGGGGCAAAACATTTACCAGTTTAGGCCAATATCCTAATTCTACATTAAACCATAATTTTCTTTTGATTGAGTTAATTTCATTTCCATCTCTAACTCACACTCAGAAAAACATCGTTGTTGTTCACACTACTGTTATGATACCTGACTGGCAGAGGCCAGGCGATCCTGCACCTGCAGTGAAGTGGCTGCTGTGACTGACTGGTACCTCAATTGTATGCTATGTTTTTTTATTTACTCATGCACAAGCTGGTGATTACTGTAACGTCACATTTTATTTTGGGCTCATTTCACATTAAAGACAGCAACTTTATGCACTAATTATTTTTGCCCCTGAAATTTTGGAAATGCCCCAAAGTTTCTTTTATTTCCTACACTGGGGTGCATATCACAAGATCACCCAGTGCGAAGTGTCTCTCATTGGAATCACTTGGAGGGCCTTGAGTGTGTGGTAATCTCAGAGTTGGCCTGGCCCCAACCTTATAGCTGCAATACCCAAGAGAGTATAATATGTGCGATACATCACTCTGGGGTGCTGTTGGTAGGACCAAAGCTCAAGGTCTGAAGATAAAGCACTCAAATACAATGTACAGTGAGGGCTGATCTGTGCGCTTCAGCGTGTAGTCCAAACCTTGAAATTATTCTCCTTGGGTTTGCGTCTCATGATGATGTTGAAAGTCTCATATGGGTCTTCGGTGCTGCTCTGAATACTGCTGGTCATGTCCTGTTGATACTGGTTCGGGTCCAGCCACACGCGGAACGTTCTGGCATCTCCTCGCAGCTTAGGCTTTGGGTCAGGTCCTAGACCAGAGCGGCGGGGAGAATACTTGTTAGATCAGCGGGGGTAATGATGACCTTTAATGATAAATATACAAGTAATACATTTAAATGTGTTAAACAATAAACAGTCTGACAATCTGACGAACAACCTAGAAATAGGCCAAGACAGTAAAACACAAAACTAACATAAAATGTTAGGGCAAAGCTTCAGAGGGACAAAGGCCAATATTAAAACTGAATGTAAATCAGCTAATCCTAAAACCAAAAAAAACTATTATTCCAATTAATTTCCATCCTATTAAAAAAAAAAAAACCCTTAAAAAGAGCTCACCCTAGTTTGCCTTGCTACAAGTACTAGGACTCCTCAGGAAAAGGAATTACATATAGATGCCTTACTGACAGGCGACATGCTTTAGGCTACCTCCCATAGGGAGACTGAGTGGTGCAGCAAGTGCAGCTTTCACAGATGTTTAAATAGATTCTTGTATGGAGCTGCAGGGCACAGAGCAGGAGAGCGAAACTCAATCCTGTTGGCCTCTGTTGTGTGTGCCAATCTGTGTGTACGTCTGTCTATGTGTCCAGCTATGTGGGGACCATCAAATCCCCCCCCCCCCCCCCCCGACTAAAATGAGTGTGGTGATAACTTAAGAGTGGAAGTTACACCCTCAACACCAGGGATAACAATGGGGACAGCTCGACCAAGGTGTGTCTGCAGTTGTGCCTTTGTTTTAACCTGTATGTTATTAAAGGGTGGGATTAAGTTAATACGTGGCTTAAACGGAGATGCATTGCATTTGTTCATTTAACTCACACAGAATGTGTAACATCTTTTATAATATATAAATACAGTTTTAATAAGACAGCGTGTGAGCCAATTATTAGTGTCCCAAAATGCACCTCTCAGTTTGTGTCTCCCCACACCTTCACCAAGTGCCCAGTGATTTATGTGACATCATCCCACCACCCAGTTAGCCAGAGTACCACTTAGCCCCAGCGGGGATCTGAAAGTTTAACCAAGCCGACATTGGCAGGGCATGTTCCCTGGCAGCATGTCTATTTAGAAAGCCCTGCCCTCTGCATATTTAATCCAAACAGATGAGAGAGGATAGGGGAAAGGGTGCTTCCGTGCATGGACACATGTTCCCACAGGGGTAACACACAGGCTAACTTAGGTGAACCAACTCCTCAGAGGGACTAATCTGGGCTGTGGGGAAGAACATGACATGGTAAACAGAGAAGACCGTGTTACTGTATAAACATATTTTACTTTCCAGGAAAGACCACAAATTGGAATTTGGTCTGAGGGAATTCCTCATGTGTGGACACTCACACACACAAAACAGACTCTGAATCTTTTATTAAAGAAATAGTGTAGCTTTCAGAGAACATTATAGGCTCTACTCAAATCTGTTTTCTAATGCTAGAACACACTGTTGCTGGCAATACCTTGGTTCAGCAATAAAGGTGAGTGTTTCCTATATGGCACATTACGGTAATCTGCAGGACAAGCACATCGGTGTCCTCTTACAGAATGATTCAGATATGGCCAATGCAGCTTCAGTTAAATCCAATAAATAGATGAGGGGGCAGGGCCCAAAGCCCTCAGGTGTTCTTGTCAACCCCAGGTTAATGGAATGTTGATGTGAACAGGTCAGGTCTCAATGTGACTGTCACCATGGCAACCCCTGTCTGACCCTGTCCCGAGGATCTGTCGGGGGGGGGGGGATTACTGTGTATAAGTGGTCTGATAGAGATGTCATATGGTGGTATGGATGGTAGATGGATGTCATGTGTCTCTGGTGTGTGTGTGTGTGTGTGTGTGTAGGCAGGGGCACATATGAGCATACCTTCTTCAATGACACGTCCCTTGTCATCCAGCATACCCTGTACCTCGCAGCCTCTCACGTACACCAGGCCAGTCTGCTCCACAAAGGGCTGGCGCCGGTCGAAGCGTGTGCCGTAGGGCAGGTTGGGCCGCACCGTGATCAGAAAGCAAACGTCATGCTTCCGCAGCCCTATAGGGAAAGAGGATGGAGAGACGGGTTAGAGAGAGAGAGAGAAAGAGAAAGAAGAAAAGACAGGGTTTTAGAGACAAAGAAAGAGCGTCAGAACGAGTTAGAGAGAGAGAAGTACTCAGGGAGAAAAAGAGGTGATCGGAAAGTGAGGCCAAGTAGTAGTGTGAGGGAGTTTGGAGATGAGATAGAAACTGCCCTGTCAGCATTCGCCTGATCTTTAAAACATGAAGCTCTAATTATACTATGGGGAAAGGGCTAGTGGATGGAAGGAAGTAATATTTCATACCCCCACCGAATAACAAAAAAGAAAGTAAAACCATAAAAGTGGTTATAAAGAAAGTGAAGATATCAATTTGGGATATATTAGGCTTACTTTTTTTTATAATCCAGTGATCACTCCATTACTACAGCATTTTCCCACTGAAAGAACCCATTTATTTTCTATATTAATTAGTGCAATACACCCTTTGCATATCCTATATCTTTCTCTGGAGAGCTACAGCAGCCGGCTTGCCGAGGACTTCATTGTGCTGTCTATGTTCCCAGTGAATCAATGTTTCTCAAGGCTGACAAGCTCGTTTTAACATTATCTACAGTGCCCATATCAGCCAGACAGAAAGTTGAAGAGAAAAACAATCAGAAAATGAAACAAAGAGGCTCAGTATTAGAGGCTACATAGAAATAGCATGTCTTCACACAGACATGAGCTAGGTAAGGGTCATGAGTCAAGACCCAGTGGGATGGAATAGAGTGGTGAGGGTAAACTTTATGGAGGTTATAAACTGCTTACTCGGAGGAGCGTTAGGAGACAAAAGAGGAAAAGATAAGTTGTAGCAAGGCGAAATGAAAGGGGAGCGGCGCGATGTGTGTTTTGCGATCAATTCATTTTGATTCATTGTGATAAAATACACAAGAAATATTGACCAAAACAATGATGGACAGACACACACATTCTATTACCTTCCCACTCGTGCTTGATATGATCCTGTACATTGAGGTTAACAGTGACATCAGCCCGCACACGGGCAGGCCAGCTCTCTCCGATGTTGGGCTTGGCAACCTCTACTATCGAAAAAGAGGTGATCGTCTGAGCCATCCTGGCCCAGCCCCCAAACACCACTCCGCCGTACTCTGACTGCCTGTGTAGAGGGACAGACACGGAAAGAAGTTAGACAAGCACTGTGGGCTGTTGTCAAGATTGAAATCAGTTGGATTTAGGACAGCTGCTTACTTATTTACTTTTGTAGGAACAACAAGCAAGTTGCTACATCACTTGACATAATGGGAGCACTTATTATGTTAAGCAATGGGTTTCCAAATCTGGTGTACCAAATGTCACAGTCTTTTAATAAAATATTATCAATGTGCCATGCCCAACATGCGAGAGGTAGACAGAGAATGCAAATCTTCATTCATTAAAGTTAAATGGACAAAGCGTGCTGCAGCTAAGTTAATGGTAGAAATCTGTTCTACTTATATATGATGATAATTTATTCTAGTTATTACTAATGCACATGAACCTTTGAATTTTGATGGCTTTAGCTCAAGAAGGGCTTTCTTATCCCATGTTTAAAAACAATAATTTCTTCCAAATTTTGGCGTTCAAAAGAGCGATGTGGCTGCTATGTTCACACTTTAAGCCACTGGTTTTTAAAATCTCAGAAAAACACATTGTTAGCGATACTGGATCAAGTTTCCTGTAACAAAATTGAGGACATCTCACCATGGTTTCATACGCCACACCACATCTTCTATGTCCTGTCTGATCTCATAGGTGGACTCCAGACGAAAGAGGTTAAAGTTCCTCAACAGGTAGTCATGGAGGGTCAGGAACTGGAGATTCAGCTTAGGTAGTGCTAGACAGCCTGAAAAGAAACACATGAATAGACATGCAAAGTGAATAATAATGTAAATCTAAATGCGACAATTAGTCACTAAAAAGAAATTCCTCTACACTAATAAAAAAAAGTTGAATGGCAAAAAAAAAGAAGGTTATATTGATATCTTTGTAATGTCAACCGTGTCAATTGTTGCTTCTACACAGAGTACTGAACATCTACATGTTACGGCCAAAGGGTAATATGCTTAAGATTAAGGGTTGCTTGAACGGTCAGTGGCATGAGAGTCGTTAAAGGTTAAAGTTTGCCAACTAAAGAGGATTCCCCAAGAGAGAGGTGCCTGTTCAGTGCACTCCGGATAAGGGATAACATAAGGTGTGGGTGTATACCGAAATTAACTCACACGGACAGACAAACGCACGCAGACAAACACAATGACAATTCACACACCTTCGCCTGAGTAGTACTCGGTCGGGACGATGTTCTCATCCCAGATTATCTTCTCTGTTGGATATAGGGGCATCTGGTTAAGTTGCTCAATCTGAGAGATTCTGCGCTCATGACGGGACACCTGTGTGTGCATGTGTCAAACAGTGCGAGAGAGAGAGAGGACAAAGACGGAGAGAAACTGGTTTAAGGAACAAATGCTGGGAATGAAGACATTTTCTTTTTTTGCAAAATCAGATCACCTAACAGATGTTACATCACACCCACGATACACGTCTGCTTTAACTCAAGCCTTTTCTCATTTGTCATCCTCATTATAGTTCTGCTGCTAGACCTCAGTTGGTTAATGTGTGTGCTTGAAAGTGAGCAGAAAAAAGGTAACAGATACTACTTTAGAGCCTAAACATTCACATATATTTTGAATTATCAAACTAGGATATCATATTTGTTAATGTCTTGTTTGTGTGTTTATGTCTGGGGGATTGGCAACCATGTCACTGGATATCTCGAAGTACTAAGTTAGTTAAATTCACTAATGTATACAACAACGAAATGCAACAAAGTCACTCATGCTATTGTTTTTTTTACTCTTTTAGAAAAGAAAAACATAACTCATACATGATTTACAATGTCAAGTGGAGTGAACTGGTTTAGAATACCAACCAGCTCATTTGTTCCACCAGAGGAAGTAAATAGCTTAAACCAGCCTAACACTGGCCCTGGTGTATCAGCAGTACTACCTCTCAAAAAGGATGGTTCCTCCTCCTTGAGCATATTTATGAGCATGTTCTCTGCAGCAAGTATGATTGTTTTGCCACCGTGTGGCAGAGTTCTAGTCCTGTGGCCCCTTCCTATTAGACCCACATGGTCAGAGATGTTGGTTGTTGGGGGCAACCTGAGGCACACACAAATGAGTCTCGTGACATTGTCTCCTGCAGCAATCTAATCAGATAATTATGAAACAGTTCTTCTCCGTCACTTCTCAGACCCGGGGAAGGTCTGAGTGGGTAATTATGAATAACCGCAGGATAGCCTTGAAACAACCACTTTGATGAAGAGGTCTGCAGCACATGTGCGAGTGTGTATTGGGGAGACTAGCGGGACATGAGTCCAGTAGTTTCCTGGAGGCGTTTTAAAAATGAAAATTGGCAGAGCGAGGGAAGAGGAACCAGAGAGCACATTCACATCAAACACACTTTTTTTTTAAAAAACAAAGGCTCTTTATCTCATCAGCACCGTCTTCAATTCACCCTACGTCACACAAATGCCCACATAAAGCGGTAATTGGATTAGAAGCAAATTCAAGAGGGACGGGCAGTGAGGAGGGGATACTATATGTATTCCAAGGTCAGGAGCTTAAATTAATGACATTAAAATGAGAAACACAAAACCTATTATGCCATAGCGCTGACTGGCGAGTTATTGTTCTGGAAAATAACTGTTCAACATTGTTTGTAGAGGTTCACCTATACCAATTACGCATCTTGTATACTTCCAATTGACAAGCACATAGTGCCTGAAATATTGCTTCATTCCATTTCGTTAAATCTAACCTGGATTTCAATACGGCTGCTCAAGTTCATGGGCCACGTGTCACTGGTCCCGCCCGCATTTCCATCCAAGATTATGCTTTAACAGATGTAATAGATTATTCTTGATCTATTACATCTCTTAGAGTGCACTTACCAGCAGCTCAAGGAGAACCTCCTTCTCATAGGTGGTGTCTTGCCCTTCAGGCAGCTCTGGCAGCAAACACAGATACGAGGCCACCTGGTGGAGCGTATTGGGACTACGGAGAAAAATGAGAAACAAGTGGTTAGTCAGATAGAAAATTTGCATGTTGCAAATTACACACATTCAGCTGGCACTGTTATCCAGATTAAAACAGGGACAATCTGATGTCTGCTCATACTATAAAAATAACATTCTGACTATATATCATTACTTTGGTGCATTGTATTTATAAAAAGAAACCACGTGTAGGTCAAGCCTCTTCTGATAAGGTTTTTACAAATAGCGACAGCGACACCACTATATGCATGAAGATACACAGCCTTATCAAATTCTTTGTGCTTGTTAGCACTGCGGCATAAAGCAATACTTCTGTTTGCTTTGACACCGCCCTCTTGCTCTGTCAGCATGTGTGTGTTAAGGGGCCACGGCGCACTGATGCGA
This sequence comes from Nannoperca obscura, assembly GCA_036024295.1. Lineage (NCBI taxonomy): Eukaryota > Metazoa > Chordata > Actinopteri > Centrarchiformes > Percichthyidae > Nannoperca > Nannoperca obscura. Next base: position 7,651 of record JAVQJL010075935.1, on the reverse strand, counting down.
CAGGATTATGAAAATCAAAGCCCATCTCCGTCTCGGAAAGCTGAGGCATGGCTCTCTGCATACAGACCTGTTTTAATCAGGCTGACACACTGTGACAAAGGCAGGGTCTGGTACACAACGAACGACAGGGCCTGGACACATTGTGACAGGCCTTGACAGCCACACGTGGCACTGACCGACTGTATCCATGTATGCGCATGCATTTTGCTACTTGAGATGCCGCGCTTGGGCAGTGGGGTGGCAATTCTGCCAATGTTGCAGTCTGGTGGTCCAGTGGATGACCTGGCATAGGTTCATGTGGACAATCCTTCCCGTAGCAACAAAATAAGAGAAGTAAAGCAAGTCACTCTGAGTAATGGTGATGACTGGACCAGGTCATGACTGACAGCTGAGCTACAGGCAGGGTAATGTACGTATGGGGACATAATAGAAAACTGGTCTACAGCAAGTTTACTCTATAGGATGAAAGCTGTCTTCTTGTCCCCTGTTTAGATTTTGCTTCAGCTATTAAACAGCAACTTTATTAAGCTGATGTGTCACTTCATCATTTTCACAAAGAGCAAATTACCAAAGACATAATGCAGTCAGTTAAGGGAACTTTTTCAGCTAATTAGGCATTACAAAAAAGAAACACACCAACATTCCTATTTATTAAGAAAAAGGGGAAAACATATGACAAATGGCTTTTAATGGTAGCCTAAATCTGCTGAAAATGAAGATTGTTTATGCTTTCACCATATTCTCTTTTCTTTTCTAAGTCACATAATATCCTCAGAATGAAAACAAGGATTCAGTGATAATCAATAAAATCTAAACAACCTTTTCAATGACAGAAATCACAATGAAGAACTAATCCACAGAACTAATTACACCAATTATTTTGACATTTCCAGTAGTAATGATTCTCTCCCTCCTTCGCTAGCATTTCACAGTGATGCATACTCTTTGATCTTGTAGTCGATTCTTTTTTTTTGGCCCAAAATGACACTCAACATGTTTTATGTAACTGAAAGAAGTGTGTGTGTGTGTGTGTGTGTGTGTGTACATGTGAGAGAATGGGTGTGTATATGTGTGGGCAGGCTATGCAATAATGCTGCGTTTGTGTGTTTGGGGGACTTAGCGGATAAATTCAGAGCGGCGGGTGACTGGGAGCTAAGCCAGTGGGTAGTGCAGCTGGAATAAACTGGCATTAGCGTGAGTTGTTTGGATGAAAAGTGCCTCGTTAAATCTGATCGGCATATTTGGAGTTACCCAGGAGCTGCTTTGGTGACAGTTGTGGAGCAGGGAACAATGCAGTTCCTGCTATATTCAAAACCCTAATTCTGTGGAAAAGGAGCAGAGCTTCTAGAAATACATGAAATGGTTCAGCTAAGTCTTTACCTGATTCAGCTCAGCTCGGCTCATAACCCGCTGCCTGATTCAAAGAGACTTAAGTGGGGTTTTTATGCATTTATAATCCACTACAAAAGTTAAAAAGAGGTGATGGATATTCACACATCGACTGCAAAGAGGAAATTTGCGTTGTTCCAACACAGCACCTCATGACAAATAAAGACATCACATACTGTACAAGCAAACAAGCAATCACTCACTCAGAGTGTGTTGTAGAGCCAAAACACGTTGGTTTAAAGACCCTCTTAAAGCTTAGGTCCATAATTTTACATTTTAATTATATCAAAAGCCAAGAAAGGTTAGAAACCCTGAAGTAATTGCAATTGACCAATAAATCAATGTCTTTTCACTCCCCTTCACACAAGTTAAAAAAAACACACAGGCCAGTTCATCAAAGCCAGGGTGCTTTTTGGCTCTTTGGAAAGCTAATATGATCTGACAAACACAGCTGTTCAAAGAGTTTATTCTCAAGCCACTGCAAATCGATTAAATTAATGAGGCGTGCCGCTCTCTCTGGCTGGTACCAGCTGCCTGTTCAAGGGCTCACTAGCTGCCATTTAGCAGGGAAGTCAGGCAGCAGCAGTGCTGCTGATGCTATATGGCAACATTGGGACCAAGATAGGTAAGTCTGCATGTGTGCCTGTACTTTAAGTGGGGCTTGTAAGATTTGGTGAAGAACTTCAATAAAAAAAAGGTCAAATAGTAGATCTGCTGATGAATTGCTTGAAGGTTTGTTTTTGTGCAACTCTTCAAAGAAATTATAATATGTTCTTTTAAAGGACATTAAGTAAATACAGGATGTGCTTGTATATGAAGCAGAATGGTGAAAGCAAAAAGGGTGAGCCACCTCTTGTAGATATTCATTACATTAAACACCCCTGTGGTGCTACCGCATACAGTTCACTGTAATTGTACTCAAATCATTCATACCCTCCCATTTGTGTACTGACAAGCTGCAAGTGCACTTGTTTCAAGATTCATTCTGGATGTTTTGATTTACCTGAGATGCCCAAAGTGTTTTGTCAGGGATTCTCGGGTGTCGACTGCTGCTACACTGGACAGAGCAAAGTCCTGCAACTCTGGGAAATGAGCAAAAGCTGCCCTCTGCAAGACAGAAAACAAAACAAAACAAAAAAAACACTTGAAGTCCAAATGCACACCATCACTGTAACCATATATTACTCATCATTACATACACTACATTTCCTTGAAAATGTTTTTAGCAAAAAACATAAAAAGAGAAAAAGTCCAGAATATGACATCACATAAATATAAAGACCAAGGATTCATTCATGTATTATCAAAACTGTGAAAATCAGGTTTGGTAGCTGGCAGAATTATTTTGTATTATCATGTACTCCAGATGCTTAATGATACCCAAAGAGATCAATGAAGAACATCCTGAGCACTTAAAACAAAAAAACCAAAGTAGGACAAAGAACATGGCTGAGATATGCCACTACATGTCTGTCTGTCCCTCTTCATGTAGTACTTACCTGCAGGGAGGTGATTCTGTCATAGTGCAGGGTGGTCATCTCTTTCCCCGTCAGGGCGTTTCCTGTCTGGTCATTGATCTCAAAACCTGTGTAGAACTTCAGCATGTCCAGCAACTACAGAGACAAGACAATAATACAAGTTACTTCTGCACATGGAATCGAGAGCAGAGGGAATTTGGATCTCAGTGTGCATGCATACAATCGTTTCAAGTGCGCACGCATGCATTGTGTTTGCTAGTGTGCTGTACCTGGCAGAAGAGGTGTCCCTCCTTCTCTCTCTGGATAAGGCTGGAGAGGTGGCAGCTGACCACCAAGTGAGAGTCATCCAACACGGTATTGAACCAACGCCTGGTGGGCAGCAGGGCCTAGACGCACAGACAGGATGCCATTTTTACAGTACTGAACTACATGCTTACACTTGTGGCTAAAATGCCTGACCGTTTAGGTTACATAAAACAATGATGCCTCTCCGTCACAGAACAAAAGAATTGTGTTGCATGAAAGGACACCTCTCAGAGGTCAAAAGAATCAATTGACTCAAAAACCACCACATTTCCCAGCATCTGGACCACAATTATCCATACATCCTATTGATCCACGGTCTTTTCTTGTCTTCAGGTTGTTTTGAAATCAAATCATAGAAAAGCAAACAATGGGGCAAACTGACAGTGAGATGCGAAGAAGAAAAAACCTCAGCTACTTCTATAGCCATTATATATTTGCTTGTTGTAGAACACGAACATGACCGTCAGCTGGCCGGCCACTAGCCACTGCCGGGAACAGCAAGGCCGGCCTGTCAGCAGGCAGCCAGATGAAATCTATTGAGCACCCTCGCTGGTAACAGGAGATCTGCACAGGCAGCAGGAGCGACACTCTTATGTGACATTGTGTCTTCACTCAAGACAGCCAACCTCATAGGCAAGGTTGCCTGCCTGAAACACTATTAACCAATATGATGACAGCCCATAAAAGGGATCTCATCTTTATGAGCTATTTCATCACCCTGCAGTCTTACTCTGTAAATGAGGTGACTGAAAATGCACCATGAATCCCAACATAGGATATACTCCACTGCATGACAACTCCAGCAAGACAGGAGCAGATATCTCATAACTAAAAACCTAAAGACCAATGCAGTGATGCAGGTTAAACCACCATTTCAGCATCATCTAAATGGGCAAGAGGACACTGACACCACATTAGAGTAGAGCTGCACAAGTGAAAAAAAACAAGACAAATTGTCAAAGCTGATTTTAATTCAGATTAGATTTTTTTTATTTAAACAACTGGAATATGCTCTCTGCTACGGTGTATTTCACTTTCTCAAATTTGCAGGCAACAGCACACAGCAGATTAACGAAGAACTGAAGATGAGACATTTGAATTCAAACCAGGATGTTGTGAATAAATATTTTTGCATAAAAAAGCATAATAAGAATTGCTCCTTCACACGAGGATTATTCCAGAAGGGAATTGGGTCTCGGGTCCCAACCTTTATGTCCAGCAGACACTGCACATTACTCTACACCTTACGTCAGGCGTCAAAATAACCACTCTCATACTCAAAGAACACCGTTTCAAATACTGCACAGCTTTGCAGATCATAATAAACAGACGCATTGCGTGGAGATGAGACTGTCCGTTGATGTAAGTTAGCTATAAATGTGAAGGACAAAAGGCAAATGAGCTCTGCAGAAAGTCTGCAACGCTTTCTTCATCAGGATACCATGATTACACAAATATACTGTAGCCCTACACTCTTCTAGTGTACATACAAAGTCAAAGTGTTAAGACTGAGTGCATTATCTTCAATGACAATGTTAAAATAAATTAATATTTACTGAATGAGACTTTGGAATGGGAGGATGCCTCTTACCTCCAAATCAATCATGAGTTCAATGAATCTCTCGCAGTAATGTACTCTGTCCATGGAAACAGGCCCTATTGAAAAGGAAGGAGGAAATCGTGGAGGTTATTGCTTCACTTCAGAACGCAGGTGGTCAATGACAAATTCAACCTGACAGACGAGCAGACGTGACTATTGGAACATACGTGGCCAAGAAAAGATGGGATGTAGCAGTGGCAAAGAGGGTTTTGTAGTTATCACCAAGGATATGAGGACAACAAACACATGTGGACAACACCACGGTGCCATGCTGAGTGTTTGAGCCTCACTATGAGATACTGCATTGCCAGCACAGCAGCATGCTGCGACCTCGGCCCTCATTAAGCATGTCGGTGTGTATGTGTGTGTAAGCGTGTGTGCACTTAAAAGTTGAGGCATGCAGCAAGCATCAGAGTGATGTGATCCTGCTGGGCTTTAGATTGTAATCTACTCTGTCAGGTTTGGATTCTACCTAAACACACAAATACACGTTCTGTTTTTAGCATTCAGGTGGGGGGCCTCTGTGTCGGCCTGCATTACGACATAGTAGTCAGTGCCGGTGGCTGTATGGCAGCTGGAGCACATGCTCCTTCGGCAGCTGCACGACTCAGAAAGAAAGGAGGGAGTAGTGCAACTGAAAGAGTGATGAAAAAGAGTAACATTGTGTTCCATACTGGCAATATATCCCTGGACTGCAGAGATGTGCTGTCTGACAATGTGCAAGCTTTAGCAATGCCTAAGTACATTAATCATGCTGGGAAAGGTAGAGGGAGCACATGCAAAGACCTGCATTGGGACCAAAGTCACAGGGAGAGTCATGCGGTATCATTAATATTACTCAATATTTGGAGGTAAAATTCAACACCAGGAGTGCACCATTGTGTTTTTATTAAAATAGGACCAAGATCACTACCCACTACGAAATCCCAAGGGGAATACATGTATTTTTTTCTGTTTACCTGATGACGGAATTGACACGAGAACTCCAAGAAACTTTTTAATGAGAGCTGAGAGGAAGGCCCACTCTTTTTTTGCCCTGAGGGGGATACAAAGAAAGCTAATCAGAAAAAGCTTACAAAAAAAGGATACAAAAAAATGATTTCCTAGTCTGTATAGATCTGAACACGCAAGCAAAGAAAATAGTATTACTGCTCAGCTCCGTCAGCATCCATCTTATCAAATTTCTTCTTGATTAGATTCCAGAACTTCTGCAGCTTTGGAACTTTCTTAAGCTCGTGTTGGAGTCTGGACTGCAAACATGACAGAAACGAAACAGTAAACCGTCAATTTTACCGCAGGATTAGCGTCACAGCAAGGAGGCAGTTGTTTCCTACAAAATTATCAGACAACGTCATGACTTGGTGTGCGCCAATAACCACCAGAAAAACTTAATTAGGATAATCGGTTGACATCTTACTGGTAGGAGGCACATCCACATAGGCAGCGAGATGAGCTGCTGCACCTGCTCTCTGATCAAATCTACCTCCTGGGAGGGAGGCGCATGCATGCACGCACACAGACACACACACACACACACACACAGAGAGAGAGAGAGAGAGAGAGAGAAAGAAAGAGTTGTCAAAATGTACTGTGTATGACAGATTTTTATTACACTTCAGCCCATAATAAAAGTCTGCAACTAAAATATTTAGAGGCCTTTATAGTCTACAATCAAAGTGCAGAAGGGCTATCACAGCAGATTTCTACAGTGAGACATCTGCAGTGCTTCCCTGTGGTTTTATGCGGCTGTAGCGGATGCAGATGGGTGGGAGCTGACCCAAGCTGTTCAGCCTAGTCTGATACTGCACCCTAGTGGACATTACAAATAATTGCAATACATACACGTGAAGTTGAAAAATAATGCTCCATTGTGTGGTTCAAATTACAACACAGCTGCTCTTCACTTTCATGGTGCTGTGATAAGCAATACGGAATTTTAATAGATTTAATTAATGTGTAACACAAGTTTATTACAGAATCTACTTTAAACCATGTATATGTTGAAATCAAAATATAAAACAGATTACTCCCAGTAACCTATGTATTGACATTAAAACAAACATCCTCCCAATGACCTGAGGAACATGACCTCCCAAGCAGCAGCAGCAGAACACTCATGAACATACATGTGAATATCAGAGTAGTGGTACACACCAGACTGTTGAAACAGTGGTCCAGGAAGACCAGCAGCACCGTTTGCTCCTTCAGAGTGAGGCCAGCGTCGTCGCCTGCCAACACAGCTTCCATCATACATTTGAAGAAGAACGGAAAATGGCTGGGCTCCTTCTTGAACACCTGGCAACACGGCATTCAAAAATAAAATTCAGTAACCATGCAAAGACAACTGGTCTACACTTAGATGAGGTACCGCGTGTCTTACCTCCCAAGCAGGGACGTTCTCTCTGAACTTCTCGTTGACGATGCAACAAATGGACATGAGGAAGGCGTTGCTGGACACCTCAGCAGTGTAGTTCACCCACAGGTAGTTCTCAAGATACTGGCTGAAAGATGAGAAACAAATGTATGAAAATTCATTCATTCACTGGCTATTTAATAAAAAGAGGGAATTAGAAGGAGAGAAATATCCCACCTGAACTCAAGGAGCATAATTTTTCTGATGGCAAATCTGAAAACATACAGAAAAGAGAACAACAGAGTGAATGAATAAGAAATATGTCCATTGGATTAAACACAGCAGTTTAAGTAAAAAATGCTATATATTTACTTACTTGGACTTGAGAATCTCTTTGTCGTAAACATCTTCCATCACCTAAACAAACAGCAAAGAGTGTAAAAATTCTTAGAGGTTAACAGAAACACAGAGGACCCCTAGCTCAATGCTTAAAATATATCTATAACTCTCTCTCTCTCTCTCTCT
>JAVQJL010075934.1:0-12197 GCA_036024295.1 Nannoperca obscura | reverse complement strand
ACCTACCTTTTCCGTTTTCTCGTAATGTGTTGTGTTTTCGTTAATGTGTTGTGTTTTCTGTCAATGTGTTGTGTTTTCGTCAATGTGTTGTGTTTTCTGTCAATGTGTTGTGTTTTCGTCAATGTGTTGTGTTTTCCGATTTGCGTTTGTGGTCTGCACTTCAGGGCCACCGTACCTGAGGGCTCACTGAATGCTTTGATGAAAGTTATGTGAATCATGCCATGGCCTTGACAGTCACCAGTTCTCACCCCAAAAGAACATCTATGGGAGATTTTGGAGTGACGTGTTAACTTTTTGTAACCTCAATGTTTTCCTAACCATAACCATACCATAGTAGACATAGACACGGAGAAAGCGTGAATTAAAAAAAATTGGTATTTGGCGTAAAAAAAAAAGAAAAAAACATTGTCACTGAACGTCATCCAGGGCCTTCCTGGGTAATCTATCTATCTATTTGGCAGTAGGCTGTGAAAAATGTATTCCCTCATTCATTTAAACTGGTTTGGACCCTCACTGTGCCAAAGACGAGGGGCAATAAAATACATGAAAGTACACATTCCTGGTAAATTACTTTGTAACATGGACGGGTTATTTGTATCGTTTATCTTGTGTTTGTTGAGATAGAAAATAACATGATGCTGCTGATGTGAAACATTTTCTATTATACATAACTTCAAAACCATAAATCTATTACTATAACCAGCATTCTTGGATCGCATGTCATCACTTTTCCATCCAACTGTTTGCATCTGCATTTTCAATTTTCAATTTTTGCATTAAAAAACCTGAATGGAAAGACTTGAAATACTGCAAAAACATTTTTACAATTGGCTGAAGTGGAAAAAAAGTGACAAAAAGCAGTGGAAAGAGACATGCGAATAAATCATAAACGTCACTCAAGCTTCCACTGCAGAGACGAAAAGTAGTAACACCTGACTGGAGAATTAGCACCACCAACTGTTTATGTCAATGTGCCCAACTCCTAATATTCACAAAATAGTGGTGGAAGGAAACTGCATTAATTCACATTTTCTTTTGGAAATTGGATTATAATTTGTTCTACATTTGAACGGGAACTTGACTGCTGATACTAGAAACAAGAACCTGCCACAAATGCAGCCCTTTTGAGTTTAGTTAACGCAGGTTTGTTTTCAGTCTGAACACCTGCTAACCCTAAGATGTTCATGATAGTCGTGCAACTACTGTTTAATCTCTTTTGGTCATTTTTGTTATCTGAGGGCTATAGTGTCTATAGTTCTTGGAACTGGAACTTGGAATAGGAGAAGCTGTTGATTCCCCATTCTGTTCCCATTTAATTGTTTGTTGATATCCTCATAGTTATCATAGATTTTCCAGGACAGTTCTGTGTTTCTAACAATCTTGTATTCTATGTCGTTGCTATGGAAAAAAGACAATGCATGAATGCAGTTATGCACAAAACATAATGCCATAGAAAGTGAACTAATTAAAGATTCAGATTTTGTTTTCTCAGGCATAATCTTTAGCTTCAGCTCGCTGTTAGGGGAACACAACAGATTTCTAAGATTGGATGTTTCTTACTGAAATGTAGTTTGAGAGTTATAATTGACTTATCTTATGTTTTACATACACTGGCTTGTACCTTGACTTTTTATCAAAGAACTAGATGTTTTCTAACAGTTATTATTTTTTGTACTGAAGAGAGTTTGTCCATTCAAGCCTCGAAGTCATCCAACTGTCTCTTTCCTAACACTTGGACAAATGAATGGGACTTTTACCTGAAATAACTCCTCATTTTGCAACTCTATTGGGTGTCTAAAATGTAACTGATTCATCCTCTGGAGAGCTCAATGTGCTCACTGCAATTTCATAGCAGTCTATTCAATTTTGGCCCATTGGTTGTCTCGGTGAAAGGTCAGAGGGGTCAACAAAGTCATCTGGGATTATCCTCTGGAAATCATGAGTATCCATCGACTAAATTTCATTGTCATCTTGCCAATAGGTGTTTTGCACAAACAACTGATCACCTGGCCAACACCATCATCCTCAGGCCCTACTGCTACTGAAACAATGAGAAAGAAAGAAAAAATGTATATTTCTACATACTGTTGATATGAGATTCAAATGTGCTTTTTTATACATTGTTTAGTGGTGCCTTTTAGCTATGTGTTTTTATAATGTCTAACAACTAATATATACTTTTGTGTTATGCTCAATAGTAAGGGTATTTACAGCTAAGGTCAAATGAGCTGCCAAATAAAGAGGAAGTGGCCTTATGTGCCAGGAAATTATTTTCATAGAAATGAGACAGGAAACAAAATGCTTTGCTGCGACAGAGAAAGAGAGCAACCCTACTTAATCCTACTACTGTGGCGCAACACAATACAAACATTGTTTTGCTTTTCTGTTCCCACATCACTCTGTTGCAATCACTATTATGTTGACCAAAGAGCAAATGCAATAGCAGGCGCAGTCATGTCCAAACAATAGACCCTTCCCCCTATGCATCTGCTGTCAGAAGGACAAGGCATCCATCTCACTTTGAAATTGAATCACTTTGACACACACACAAATACACATGGTTCACTTTAAAGTTAGTTGCAGGCATTGACTTTGTGTTTCATTTACATGCTTATACACAGAGAACAACATGTAACATTTTTGAAACACAACACGCATAAAGTTGAACTTTAGCTGTTGATTTACAGGCAGATTGTAGATGTTTAACAGGAAGAGGTGTGTTAACAGCCGTGGGGACAGAATAAATCTCTCACTAAATGTGTGAGATTCTCTCCACTGTCTGACAGATATCCTATCCTCACTTCTCCTCCTCTTTCTTCTCTCCACCCCTCAGCACAACAGAGGCAAGATTGGGATCAGCTCACACAGCTAATCTAAATACTCTTGGAGCCAAAGCCTGCAGCTCTGACTTCAGGTCAGCTTAAGAACAGTTGGAGTTGTGTTTTTGTCCAGTGAAGTTTTCAGGTTTTGAAGTCACCATGGTTGAAAGCATGGACTTTGAGAAGCAACAGAAGCATTACTGCATCCGCAGTAAGCATGTAATCTTCATCTGTGTGGTGCTGGTGGTCTGCTCTTTGACAGTGGGCCTCGGGGTGGGCCTCTCCAGCTCAGACACTACATCCACCACCAATCCAACCCCCTCCACACCAGGCCCCACAGCTGAGCATACTCAGCCCCCTCTGCCAAGCAGAGGGCCCTGTTTGCCTTCCACTGACTCCAGCGGGGACTGGAGGAATTTCCGTCTGCCGAGCTATGTGATCCCAGTCCACTATGACTTGCATCTGGAGCCGGACCTGGTCGACGACACCTACACAGGCACCGTGGACGTCCATGTGAAAGTCAGCAAGCCTACCCGCCACCTGTGGCTCCACATTAGGGAGACGTTTGTCAGCGCCATGCCCAGACTGAGGCTGAACAGCCAGGAGGGCCAGAGGGAGGTGGCAGTTAAGAGCTGTTTTGAATACAAACCTCAGCAGTATGTGGTGGTGGAGGCCACAGAGGAGCTACCCATCACCGCCCCAGGAGAGGTTCACGTGCTCAGCCTGGACTTCCAGGGCTGGCTCAACGGTTCTGTGGTGGGATTCTACAGGGTCATCTACACCGAGAATGGGGTCAAAAAGTAAGTTCTTTAGTTTGATTTGGTTCTGTCATAAACAATATTCACATAACACACGTTTATTGGCAAAAATAGAAAGAAAGTAGCATGTAGACAGAAGACAGATCACAGCTGCAATATTTTAAGGAAATGCTGGTAACATTTATTATGACTCTATTCAGCATTTATAAGCAACATTTGAAAAATCTATGGATTTTATAACATACTATCATATAGTTGTAAGCAGTATTTGAATTGTTTATTAATGTATTTGTTAGTCCATAACTACTATATAAACAAATAATGAATGATAACATAATATAACATAGTAATAATATAAAATGATTTCCATGTGTTTCCACAAATGAACACTTTGAAACCCACCTGTGAATAATTCGTACATGTCTAAAAGTTTTATATTGTAGTTATGCATGATAACTTTGCTAAATGTTCACAAGTAATGCTTTAGAAGGAGTTATGATTGTTGATAAAGAAATTTAAAATACGACTACATTATAGTATGTTATAAGGTAATGTAAAAACAATTGAGCTGAAAATAACAAAGGCAAACAGAATACAGTGAAATTACTATAATTATTTGACAACAATTCTTAACTCAAAATCCATGTCCTATCTGTTTATGAGAGGTAAAGAAAGTTCTGATTTTTTTTTTGTCAAACTACTCCAGGGTCAAGAATGAACTCCTCAGCTAAAGTAATGACTAAAAAAAGATACTTTTAAAGAGGAATTTAACTACTTTCACCCTACATTTTCCTTACATGTTCTTTTAAGATTATATGAACACTATCCCACATGGTGAATCTGCTATTTCCAACAATCAATGGCTGCACCATCAAATGGAATATGCTGATATTCTTTTGCATAATTGTATACATGTTTTCCTGAAATTCTGCCCAATACATGTTATTTTTTGGAAAACTGCCATCTTTGCTAGCATGTGAAATAAAGGTTTGGGGATTCAACCTATAATTGGCTGTGAATCCTTGTGATTTTCCTATAAAAAACGTGATAAAAATATAAGTTGTGGCAGGGTAATTTCAAAACATAGAGGAGCAAATTACGCTGAATATTCTAAAAATCACTATAATTTGAGATTCATTCACTTGACAGTGACCATGACGACCTACTGGTGGGGTCTATCAACTGTCATTCTTTATAGTATTGGAAGAGCCAGCTGTCAGAGGATCTTAAGAGATCAGGCACGCTGGAGGTTGACCATAAGGTTAATCATGAGAGCAAACAAAGCTTAAATAAATAAATCTTGCCTAAAACACATAAACAACCATTGATTGATGATGAGGACTAGGATAATATTTTGTCTCTTATTGTAGCATTGTACAGCTGCAGAGGTACAGTACTCAATCAAAGCATGAAAGACCTGTTCAAGAAATCCAATGACATCATGCACAGTATCGAGTCAGATGTTCCATGGAGTGCGCTGTTGTAATTATATTGTATATTGATCAGATTTCAGTTAAACATTAAGAGTTTTTGTGACTGTGTTTACTAAAGTGATTTCATTATCCAAGGGCAAACTCCCACTCTCTTTCTTTCTTTGGTCTCTCTCCAGTACATTTTATTGAAGTAAAGATAAAACACAACCTGAAGAAAACATCAGATATACTATCAAAAGTCAAAATCTGAGGAATCTTTGGAAGCCAGTTGATAATTCTGACAGGGTGCTTAAACCCTTCTCAATGATCTGTAACAGTCTTGGTTATTTGGGCAAGTACAGACCGTATAGTCAGTCTCTAGTTGGAAATGACAACAGCAGTTTCCGTAGCTGTACTTAAAGAACAAATAAATATAACTGGTTATTCTGCAAGCTGTTCTGTAACAGAATGATTCATTGATAACAGAATAATTGCTAATAGACAATGGTTGGTATATATATCCTACAAAACCAAACATTTTCACATTATATGGGACAAAAAAGTACAGCTCAAACCCAACTCAAGGTCCACTCGAGGTCCACTGGCCTTTTCTGGAACTTTAAACTGTATCATATGGTTTTCATCAGCGGGTGGAATTTGCTCAGTCGTCATGGACATGTTATGGATAAAATCAATACTGATCTGTTAAATGATCTATCTCCATTAGCAAACCTCATCTGCTGAAGAAGACTGTGATACGGTGGAAGGCTCCATTAAAAGCTAAAATGTGGATTATTTTATTAGTATAACATTTTACTTTAATCAAAGAACACATTACAGCTCCTGTTAAATTACATCTTGGCTCAGTTTTCAGAATTCTAAGTAAAATTTAGGTTGATCTTTTGAGAAACATTCTCTTTTCCGCTATAGGTGACTAAAAAAGGTTTGACTCCTTAATGGAGAGCAGTCTAGAACAGCTTGGATTTGTGTCAATTCCAATGATGACATATGTTTAGACTGCAGAGAAGAAATGATCAAAACATTCATGGAAACTTTTCAAACCACTTCAGAGACATAATTCACTTCAGTCCTGTATGCTCACAATGTTCCAAACATGTTGTGTTTGTTTCATTCACTAAATAAACTACCTCATGGTCACCTCACTGGTCATATGGATGGACGAGCCGAAATGTGGATTATGATGTGAAGTTTGAAGTATGAAGTGTGTTGTAAAGTTTTTATAGATCTTACTTGGACATACATTCAAACCACCTTTCAAGTCTTATGAGTTTTGGAGTATCACTTTAAAGTTTAGGTTGTGGTACTTTTTGGGTACTTCAACTGTAACCACTTCCAGGTTGAGTCTATTGGGTCCACAGTGTTTGGTACCTAATGACAAAAGAAATGTATTTCCATGAGTAGGTAAGAAGTTCCTCAGGGATCATGCTTGGTCAGGGGAAGTAACTGCCAAAATAACAGAGGTGGTCTCAATCGAAGATGACAGACTATTAAACAAGTTTACTTTGTTGTAGAATATAAATCTAAACAATTTTAGGGGTTAAAATGATAGGAAAAAGGTGTAAAACACTTTGTCTCAAACATTTTCTGCAAGAATCTGTCCTTCATTTCATCACCAGAAAGATTGCTGCGGCTGATCATGAGCCAACAGATGCTCGCAAGTCCTTTCCCTGCTTTGATGAACCCAACAAGAAGGCCACCTACAAAATCTCCATCACTCATGATGCTAACTATAAAGCTCTGTCCAACATGCCGCTTGAGGTAGGACTCCAGTCAGCAATGCTACACACTAACATTTTAAATAGATAGATGCTGTCTCATCTCAAAATGCTACATAGACAAGAAAGTAGCCTATAGTGTCCATCTCAATAAGTTAGAATTACATTAAAGGTTAGACATTTTGGGCATGCTCACCAAAAAGAGTGGACGCAGGGGCGAATTGTTATCTAAACATTGTCAAAAGTGAAAAAAGTTTTTTTTAACAAGTGTTTTTGCATTCCATGTTTATTCGCCCCCACACAGCATGTGGAGTGTGGCTGTGTGTGTTTGTATGAGACCAGCCTCTAACTGATCTCATAATTCACCAGGAACTCCATTTTTTATTATTCTCCAGTGCACATTCTAACATAAATTACAACTTTTTTTACTCAGATTGAAACATTCTCATTGATGAGTCAGCACAAGTAATGCCACCTAGAACACCGTTCACTAAACCCCCTCCCCTGAACAGTGATTGTCCAATCAGTGCTTAGCAATTGTTACTAGGCATGGCAAGTCTATTGAGCTTTGGATTTCTCCACATGCGGAAGCACTGTGCATGGAGAGTTACCTAAAATAGTCTTAGAGTTTAATACAAACAATAAAAAAACTATTTGTTGCTTGTTCAATTACACTTTTCTATAATAAATATTCAAGCTTATTAGCCTTATATTTACAACATGTATAACACTTTACTACAATAGCTAACAGCTCTACAGCTAATCAAATCTGTTAGCATCAGTCAGCAATTTTTGCAAATGTCTGCCTTTCTATATATTTTTAAGCAAACTCAAGTGTTTGTGACTGGGCTTCATCAGCAAAGTTCTTTAGTCTAAAGGAAACCATGGGGTTCATCTACTAAACTTAACATGAGTTCTCAAAATTCACAGCTCCACTAATAACTACTTATAAATCCTGCTATGAATTCCTTGTATGTCCAGAGTTACTTTGCCAATAAAACTGTTCACAATCCTGTTGGACTGGGGAATGATTGATGTAGGTGGAAGGAGCATCATTTCTCAAACTTTCCCATGGTCAAGGTGAGAAAAACAAAGAAAGAGGGCCAGTGGATCCACCCAGCTCCACAGTCTGAGTGACATCCACAATAACCCATTAGCCCTTTCCTCTGCCTCTCCAGAGCACCCCTCAACAACTGCTTAACGATAAAATCAAGACCTCCTTCCAGAAGTCCATTCCAATGAGTACCTATTTGGTATGTTTTGCTGTGCACCAGTTTGGCTATGAGGAAAGAATTTCCGCTGGAGGAATTCCTGTGAGTTTACCATTATGTTTCACTATCAATGCCTTCACTTAACAAGTATTGATGATTATATTTAAAATGAACTTGTATTATTATAGCTATACTGTCACACTTGTGTTTTGTCCTCCTCTACCTTTACAGTTGAGAATCTACGCCCAGCCAAGTCAGTTAGGAACTGCAATGTACGCAGCCAATGCAACCAAGATCATCTTTGACTACTTTGAGGAATATTTCAACATGACATACTCCATCTCAAAACTGGGTACGTTTAGACATATTCTTTCATAATCTTAGCCTCACTACACATTATTCTAATTTACAGTACTTACATTTAAGTAAAATTTCCACTTAGTGATCACAGTGAGACACATACATTCCATTCTAGGGATCCCTACAGGGTGCAGCTTTATTCCCTTGGTAGCATGTTTATAAAAAAAAATTATTTGATAATATGTCAAAATTAGTGATTCTCAGAGGATGAAGAATGCCCTTTCCAACTTTGGCAATACTTCAAGTAGTTGTCAAAATACAATCTCACTCTCTCCCAATAATTAATAAGACAGTAATGCAATTAAACATTTTCAATTTATGTAGTGCCAAATCATAACAGAAGTCATCTCACAGCTCTTTTTATATGGAGCTATGAAGTACTCTTTTTACTAAACCCCAGGTGACAGTGGCAAGGAAATTATCTATGATAAACGGCTACTTCAGTGGATTCTGTGTGTTTTCAGATAAGATAGCCATCCCTGACTTTGGTACCGGTGCCATGGAGAACTGGGGCCTCATCACCTACCGTGAGACCAATCTGCTGTATGATGAAAACCAGTCGTCCTCTTCCAACAAGCAGCGAGTGGCCAGTGTTATCGCCCATGAGCTGGTTCATCAGGTACACTATCTAGTTACTTAACACTTTCCCCGGCTCTTTTTCTTTGGGTATTTTGCTCACGTGGCATAAATAGCAGTCTACAAGTATCATGCAAGCTGGTGTTTGGATGCTTTCCATCTGGTGTTTGTGTTCACATTTTCATGACTGTAGTTTTAGTATAGTTTTAACCCACTGTCACTATTCAAGCACATATGAAGAAAAAACATTTATATCAGATTAGGTGACATTTCTTTTTGGCAGTGGTACAATGGCTTTTAACTTTATTTTACACACTGATTGCAACATTTGTTACTGGAAAAGTTCAGAGTTCAGAATTGTAAATGTTTAAAATCCTTTATGTGGGCAAGCTTTTTATGATACACAATCAGGAACATTTCTTTCCAAGACATCAGCTGTTTTACTGTGATGGGAGATAAGAGGGCTTGAGGCAGTCAAAGTTTTATGAACTGATCAGAGTTACAGGAATGAGGGATCGGTAGTGGTTCATTTTAAGTATGATGATGTACAAAAACAGTCTGCTTGTTGGCAAGCTTTTATGAGGCCGTTTTTTCACATGTATGGAACAATAAACATTGAACCTTGTGTTGCAAATGTTGCAATCCCACCAGGGGAAATTTGGATGCAGCCAGGTATACTAAAACAATTACCATAAATAGACACATCACAGGGATAAACCGTACAAATGCGTCATCAGTTAAAATGAAGACAGCTGAATGCCGAATAAAGTGTTTGTGTATTCAGTATTCAGCTGTTTTGGCCAGAAATGGAATGGATTACCTTTTAAACTGCTAGAAGGCTTTTGATGTAAAACATTCAGTAACTGTTGAGTTTCACTGACAGTAACCCCCACCCAAAAAAGTGCTAGTAAATAGTAATTAGTGAATAAAAACAGACAGACAGAAAAGTCTGAGCTGCAGGGTGGTGAGTGATATGACTCTTTTGTTGTACTAATGGAATTAGCGCATGAAATTAGTAGTGTGAAACTGGACATTATGTTGAATTTCTCCAGGCAGAACAGACTTCTTACCAAAATATGATGAACTGTGTTTGTAAAACAGGAGAAATTAGAAATGAAGGCCTATCTCTATAAACTAAACAAAAGGGGCCTGTAGCAAATCTTTCCCCTGGGGACCACAAGGAGGGTAATCTTTCTCAATTGTCTTTTTCCAGTGGTTTGGGAACATTGTGACTATGGATTGGTGGGATGACCTCTGGCTTAATGAAGGCTTTGCCAGTTTCTTTGAGTACATCGGTGTGGAGAAAGCTGAACCAAGCTGGGGAATGGTGAGTTCTCCTTTAAAGACACAACAAAGATGCACCAAACTATTAGTCCCACTGACTAGTCATTTTAAGGACTCCAGTACCCTGAAACCTGCCTTGTGTTCTCCTGTGGTATACAGCGTGACATCATGATCATCAGTGATGTGCTTCCTGTCATGGTGGACGACGCCCTCCTCTCCTCTCACCCGATCATTGTCAATGTGTCAACCCCAGCAGAGATCACCTCTGTGTTTGATACCATCTCATACAGCAAGGTACTATTACAGGAAAACCTCACACAGTAAAGGTTCCAATCTAAAGTTAAAAAAAAAACCTGCTTCCCATGGAAACAACGACATATCAGTTAAATTAACATGATACAATCAATTTATCAATCAAAAAATACTATTTGTAATGAAAATCGTCCAACTTTATCCAGGGAGCGTCTATTCTCAGGATGCTGGAGGACTGGATGGGTAAAGATATGTTCAGAGACAGCTGTCGAGTAAGTCAGAGACTATTGCAGTTTTGTGACAGATATTTAACAATGGATTTAAGATGTTTTCATTGATTAAAGTTTCAAGTGTTCCAACAACTCATTGATGAAAAACTGTTTTTTTCTTCTTTCACCAGGCATATTTGAAAGACTACTACTTTAAAAACGCCAAAACAGCCAACTTCTGGGCATCTCTTGCCAAAGTATGTTTACTTGACAGGACAAGTTCAATATTTTGGAAGTGAAATTTGCTAATTTGCTTTACGAAAGTGAGGTGAGAAGATGGATATCGTGTTGTGTCACGTCTTTGTGTTAAGTACAGAGCTGAAGTCAGGTGTGATTAGCCCAGCTTAGCATAAAGACTGGAAGCAGGGGGAAAAAACCTAGTCTGGCTCTGTCCAAAGTAGATGTTCACCAGCCATCATCTATAAATCTCACTGATTAACATGTTGCATCCTGTTGATTCTGGGGTGGAAGGGGGAAGAAAAATGCCAGTCATTGGCTGATGGTGTGTAGGGTAGGGGTCCAGAGGAGAGGGTCTATCACCGTAGTGCAAAGTTCAGGAAAGTGACAGTTAAAGAGACGAGTCCTGTAGTGCCTCCGAGAGGTCTGTGGCTGGGGTGAGAAGTGTCCCGGACAATGCTTCCCGCCCTACGCAGACACTTCTTGAGCTGGAAAGCCTCAGTGGTGAGGGGTGGAGATGCAGTGATGCATTGGGCAGTTTTCAGCACTCACTGTACTCACCATACTTAGATGCATGTTATGATCACTAGTGTGGACCCAAGCACAGACTGAGGCACGGCAGAGTGGAGGAAACACACAAAAGAGGATGAGGAGGAGGATCGGGAGGAACGGGTACCAGATGGAGGGAGCTCAACACGGGTTGAGTGGAGCGAGTAGACAGGAGGGAATCTTGCGTCCTGAGGAGAGGATGGGCGGACGGACAGCCAGGCTGGGAAGCAGGGCAGGATCCTGCTGACGATGAAGAAAGAACAATTAGTCTAATAATCAAACACGACACAGCAAAGGAAACTAACTAGAATAACTAGCAAGAAGCCGAGGGCACACGCTACCACAGTAGTAGAAATAATGATCTGGTGACGATCGTTTGAATACCAGGACTATATATGCAGCGGGTTAACGAGGTTGATTCAATTTTCAATTCAATTCAATTTTATTTATATAGCGCCATATCATAACAAAGTTATCTCAGGGCACTCAATCACATGGAGCCGGTCAAGACCAACTTCCACACACACAAAGACCCAAAGTTCCCACCATGAGCAAGCACTAGGTGACAAGGGCAAGGAAAAACTCCCTTTTAACAGGTAGAAACCTCGAGCAGAACCAGGCTCTAGGTGGGCGGTCATCTGCCTCGACCGGTTGGGTTGAAAGAAAAGGGGGGGGGGCAGGAGACAGAGAGCAGGAGGAAGGAGAACATAAAGCAGTACAGTACAACAGCAATAGCAACACTGGCGGTCGAGCAGGAACACGGGGGCAGCAGGAGCAACCACAGATCCAGACTC
>JAVQJL010075918.1:0-36106 GCA_036024295.1 Nannoperca obscura | reverse complement strand
GCATGTCTGTGCTGTTAATTTGTGGAAGTTGGTCTCGACCGGCTCCATGTGATTGAGTGCCCTGAGATAACTTTGTTATGATATGGCGCTATATAAATAAAATTGAATTAAATTGAATTGTGCTACCTTGCCGGGTCATACTGACCCAGTGCCCCATTGTCTTGACCCAGTGTCTTCTCCACAGGGTAGCACAAGGGTTAAAACTTCCTGGACAACTTTCTGTCCTTCCATCCATCTAACATGTTGGTTCTGAGATACTGTATCTTGATGATTTACAATAAAATGTGCCGTGAATTTTTGTGGTCCACATGAGATGAATGGAATTGTGGGTCTCCCGAGTGTGAACAAGGGACCATGTGTCCACCTGTAGCCCAAATTTGATTATCCTGCTCATCTATACTATGCAGACATCTAATGTAGTATAAACAGATTTGTTCTTTTTCACGCCTGCTGTAGATTACATCAGGGCCTGAACATTACAGCACTCAGGACTCATTGCAAATTCTAATACTTTTTTTGGTTTGATCCTAATCCTAATCTGTATCTGTGAATATTGTTTGGTGATGCCTTGTACTGCCCTGTACTCCATTGCCACAAAGTACAACATCACACTCACCCCCAAATTTAGCTTAATATGGCAAAGACCTTAAAATGATACATTATTTTAGACAGAAATGCATTTGAATTGTACAAAACTCAGAGTCTCCGAAGAATTTTGAAACCCTGGACAGCCCACATGCAGAACCTCTACATCTACAGGTCGGCTTATGTCCGTTCAGAACTAGTTCATACGACATATGATTGGATGGTGCAGTGAACAGCCACATAGCATCACAAATTTTAAATCTGCCTCAAGTGGCTTTACAGTCTGTAGATCATATGACATCCGCTATCCTTAGACACCTCATTTTAAAAAACCTTTTCACAGGGACAGACTGTTAGAAAGCTCAGGAAGTGCAGCAGAGGAGGGATCCCTGTCCCAGGACGGACAGGAAGTAGATGTTGTGTGTCCAGAATCAACCAACATAGAAAAATTACAATATGGACAATCAGGGTGATGAAGTTTTGAGCATTTTGTAAACATATGGAGAATATGGATCCAGGAGGACGTTGAGCAACTTCAGGTGTTGCCAAACAGACCTGAGTCACATGATCTCTCCACCATTCCAATTGAATTTAATTCAGTTAGTGCCAAATCATAACTAAATGATCTCAGGGCACTTTTGCATATAGAGCTAAAGAAGTATACTGGCCCCTTAATGCTACAGTCTCAGAAGACCTACAGTGAGCCACTGAATGTTTGTCTGCTCTTACATGTATATTCATGCTCTAATACACAAAGAGAGAAGCTGCGCACACAGACTCAGTGTTTGACAACACTTGTATATTTGACCAGTGTCGGACAACGTGTGGGAGCTCTCTGAGAGAAGACAAACAGCATACAGGTGGATTCTCAGCTTTCAAGGGCTTCTTTATCTAGCACAAATGTTTGACTGCTATTCAGCATGCTTATATAACTTGGCCAGCTACCTCAAGGGCTCCAGTAGAATTGCTAACAAGACTAATATACACCCTATCTGTCAGTGATTGATGAGTTGTTCACACCAGTCACACCTAGTCACACCTGTAGGTGTTAGTTTTAGAAACAATTTTGTTGCTCTCTCTGATCCCGTGTATGAAATTCATTCTTGAGTGTACTGGACAAAATTTAGTTTGTCCTTAACTTCATCATTTACTCTGGGAGATGTTTCCTTTCCTGAAAAGGTATGTCTGTGTGTGTGTGTGTGTGTGTGTGTGTGTGTGTGTGTGTATGTCTGTGTGTGTTCAGGCCTGACCTTCAGCACTGACATTTTTGTTTGTTTTGTGGTTCCTGTAGTCTTATTTTGAAAGCACACCATCTCCTTTCTTTTACTGGTAATCAATACACACTATAGCTGTGTTGCTTAAGTGTACTTTTTAAATAAGTTTCATGTGAATTATATGCCAACATGCGCCTTTAAACTGAAGTTTAAAGTTTTTGGTTGCAGGACCACACAGACACTTTAGCTCTATCTCTTTGATCACGGCATTAGAGATTTTGCCAAAGGTATTTATGTTTCTAGGCAGGTTTCTACTTTACATTACCTGATTACATTCAGGTAATGTAATGTACAATACATTTTTTATATGGACTAGTAGCAGTAATGATTCCTAATGCTGTGTGGTTCACTGGGTAGGGGCTGAGAACTAACATGGTGAGGGTTAGGAGTTCCTCTTCATTCCATTCAAAGCATATTAGCTGATTATACTGGATGAAACCATGACACTGACTCTGCATTTCGTCCCAGTGATCATCAGTGGGCTTGAGGTGTATTAACTTCACATTATCAGCTCAGTGTGCTCTTGGTTAACCTAAGAACATGTAGAGTGAAAAGCAAAGCAAAGAGCCACCTGCTCCATGCTTTTTTTCTATACTAGTGTGACTAATTCACAGAGCTGGATGATAACACACACTAGAACTTTGAACTCAGCGGTTTGGAGGTCAGAACCTGCTCAGGACAAAGAGGCCCTCTGGGTTCAAGTGGATCATCAAAAAAACGAAGTGACCAGGGACAATGGGGCTTGGAAACACACACACACACACACACACACACACACACACACACACACACACACACACACACACACACCCCTCCATTTCCACTACCTCAAAATGAGGGTGGAGCGTTAGTGAAGAGGTTTGTCTCAGAAAGAGCTGCAGTAGTTTGTACACTGTGTTGTCCGATCTCATCAGAAGGCAAAAGCTGTTGGAAATGGCCATGCTGGAAAGCAGGATGGGTGGAGAGTATGGAGAGAATTTTGTTTCTTTTTAAAGCAGTCAAAAAAGTGGTTTGAGAGAGAAACTTTCCACACTTTTGCTTGCAAACTCTAAACCTTTGCTTTCAAACCCTAAAATTTTGTTTGCGAACCCTAAAGCTTTGCTTGCGAATCTAAAAGTTTTGCTTGTGAATTTAAAAGTTCAGCCCATTACAACAGCACAGCTCGTTAAACAAAAGCCATCTAGCTCAAACATGACATTACTGCTAAGTTAGGAAGTTAGGAAGAAACTTACATTCGTATGGACTTTCTCCGCTCTCCTCCGGCGGACTTCAAAACAGCCTCTCGTTAACAGACGGCATGTTGCCAAGCTGTCACTTACATAAAAACTGGCCAATAGAAACGTCTTTCAGCGTAGGTCCCGCCCACGGCATGAAGCTGAACCGGAAGCACAACTTTTAGATTCGCAAGCAAAACTTTTAGATTCGCAAGCAAAGCTTTAGGGTTTGAAAGGAAAAGTTTTAGATTCGCAAGCAAAACTTCAGGGTTTGAAGGCAAAACTTTTAGATTTGCAAGCAAAATTTTAGGGTTGGAAAGCAAAAGTTTAGAGTTTGAAAGCAAAAGTTTAGAGTTTGAAAGCAAAAGTGTGGAAAGTTTCTCTCTCAAACCACTTGTTTGATAAAGAAACAAAATGATCTCCATAGTTACTCAGATATATTGAATTCTTTCACCATTCCGATATGTTTTTTATTGTCAACTACAACTTAGTTGTCAAACACTGAGTTATCTCAGCATAGCAAACTGCAATTAATTCTTTTGACAATAACCCAACCACACAATGCATTCTGTACAGGCTCAGTCTGCAAAACAATAAACCATTAGCATGCATGATTGTGATGTATTATACAAAAAATAAAATAGTGCCTTATTTCATAGGCTTGGAGCACTGAACTGATTGGGAATTGCTACATCAGCTGGTGTGTGTGTGTGTGTGTGTGTGTGTGTGTGTGTGTGTGTGTAAGAGAGAGAGAGAGCGAGCGAGAGAGAATGATTCATTGGGGAAAGGGCTAGGGGGTGGTTTAGGAATGATGATGAAAATCGATAAAGAATAATAAATGAGAAACAACTGGGCAGATTATAGAGGTTATTAGGATGTGGAAAAAGACTGGCTTCGTCCTTTCAATTCACACAGGAGTACAACGGGAGACAAAAGTATGGAAAACACCTTAATGTGGTAATGCTGGATTCCATTTGCTGTACTGTAGGTTGTGCTCAGCTCCTTTTTATACAATAGGCTGTAGCCTCAAGGTTAGCGAAACAAGATTGTGAGCAGAAGGTCACCGGATTGAACTTCTCTGGGTGAAGGAAGGGAGCGAATAATCTCCTGCCCCCAACTACTAATTAGGTGCCCTTGAGCAAGGTCTTCAACCCCCAACTGCTCCAGTGCATCTACTCAGGGGTGCACTCTATGGATCATCTCCCAGGTGTACATGTCTGATGTGTGAATAGCAGGGCTCAGTCTTTTCTGAGTAAAAACATTATAAGAAAACATCAGCGGCACCACAACACTGGCTGTGTTTATTGTTGAATACATACAACACTGGTTAGTAGAAAGGCAATCATAGGCACAAACAATACTAGGAAATTAAAAAGCAGACACTGTTTTTGCTTTTCTTTATCTTGGAGAAAACATACAGAAGCAGTTTGCAGATTAATTAAAACCTTTTAGTATATTGATTAGAATATGCCTGTGGACGAAAACTGACAAATAAAAAGACAGCTGGTGCCTTTCCAGGAATTTCTCACACTTTGACAAAAACAAACTCTGTTATTTAACAGACAGGTGAAAACAGAGATAGCAAAAACAACAACAACTGAATTAATCTTCATGCAGCAGCCTTAAGAGGAGGTGTGGCTGGGGATGCACCAGTGTTTAGCGGATGTGTCTGGAATCACAATTGTTCTGTTTACCACACACTGCAAGCTGGACAAAAATGTGATGTTGCACATATGATTTTGTTTTCAAAACTTCTGTACTCCAATACTCACATAAAAAAGTTGATATGGCAAACACAGCAAACAGTGGCTTACCCAAACAACGAGCATATACTGACCAACAATAGCATTAAATTGGCGTCCAATATTCACTCTACTTTTATCTCTGTTTGTTCTCCACCCACTTCCCCCGTAACATTTAACTAGCATTAGCTAGTTTGCTTAAATGTGTATTGTTTTTGTACAGGTTATACAAACTGTTCATTTAACTATTACAATTAGCTATGTATAAATCCAAAATTTATCTTGATTGTCTCTGTGGCAAGATTTGCATGTATTAAAAAGTAAAATTACCAAAGTAAACCAAGAAGAGCCGCAAAGTCGGGGGATAATTCCCTGTTTGTTTGTGACCATGAACGTCCCCTTTCCCCTGTCCCCTTTTACATGTAGTCACATGGCCCATTGCTAATATCAAAATATGGATTAGAGCATCTTTAAAGTCTTATGTTGTCAATCCTTAAACAAAACTTTAATAAATCCTACCCTAAAAGTATGGTAGACTAAATAGTCCTGTGTGGAAAATGGAGCAAGCCTGAATCAATACTGATAAGTGAAACTGGCTCTCACCCGTTCCAAGGCCAGGAAGAACTCAAATCATTTTACAACACTCATTAAATTTAGCACAATTACAGCAGCTGTAGCATTATGCACAACGTGGCTAGCCAACCACCAATATTGCATATTACCCAGATGATCAGCTCAGTTATTATTGTTACATATTGAGGGCAGAAATCCAGATTCCCACATTCTCAAAGGATCATGGCTTTACCATTAAAAAAAAAATCACTAGCTTCTTTGATAAAATTGCAGAGGCTGTGCACAGCTGGCTGTGGTGGATGGAGAGAGGAGGGTGTGGGGGCGGAGATTTGAGGGTGAGGTGGTAGGGCTAAAACAGGGGACTCTGAGCTGAGAGGACACCTCAGAGAGCTCCATCTGTTCCCTTCTTCAAGTCCTGATGGGCAGGAAACCCCGTGCCAGGATCCTGCTGGTGGCCCCTCCTACTGGAAATGCACACACACACTCACACATGTATGCCATACGCAGTGACACAAGCATAAAGGAGCATAAACACAGACGTACAGTAGACAAACACACATACACACACACACACTCAAACACTCTACAGCTGTAATTGAAAACTACACTCATGATGTGGCTTGTCAGAGATTGAAGAACTCATTTTTCTCCGGCTCCATCCTCCTCTTGTCCTTGACTCCTTGACCTCAGCACCAGCGGTACTGCAGTGACTCGGCACGGGAGGCAAACGTTCAGCCTTTCAACAGACAAGGGAAAAGCCATCTGCTTTTGATACAGCTTTACCGTGGTGCTCAATGCTAATTCACCCACATGAGCAAGGTTGAGACTATTCAAAGATGACACACGAAACTCTGTTTGTCATCTCTTGTGGAGGGAACAGCGTTTCATTCTCATCTTTAGTGGCTAAGAGGATTTGTCTCAGCGAGGTGCCTCTGCTGTAAGTTTTAAATCACTGTTGACAACAGAGTTTCTCCCTGGATTAGATCTCCAGTTTCATTACGATGGCCCTGATAGCATCTCCCTCAGAACTGATAGAAGGTGGCTTATTATTTTCCACTAAAATGTTTCCTTCCCCGGCAGACTGAAATTAATTTTAAGTTAAAAGAGACTTGTGTTGCCTCAATGTAGGACACGGCCACACATTCCCTTTTGAAGCTAAGTGATAAAATGATTCTTTTGAACTTGCTTGTCAATCAGTATAACTTGTCTGTAGATTTGATCTCCTGCATTTCAAAAGCCCATGCTTTGTGGGTGGATACCTTTGTGTTAATAGCTGCATGTGTGAAACATAAAGATACACGCACAGTACTGACTGCTCGCCACTGTCACTTCCACACAGTACAATTCATTTAAGAGCTATGAGGACAGAGAGACATTAGATATTCTTCTTCTTTGAGTAGGCTCACTCTGTAGTCTGATTGTTGAATAGATCAAGTGTGTGTGTGTGTGTGTGTGTGTTTGGATACCACAGGTATTTGGTATTATGTGTAGGTTTGTTTATGTGATGATAGCATTTTTAAAGATATGATTATGGCAAAAGTTTTTTGTTTGTTGCGAAAATGAGACAAAACCTTGCATAAATTAGCGTCTCGTGGAGATACCACTGGGGGGGCGCCAAAGAGGCACATTTTCTAAACCTGCATCTGGTGACTTAACATTTCACATTAAGTTCTACCAATTATGTTCATACAATCTAGAGCTGATGTAATTAGTCGGTTATTTGATTAATCTATTGACAAAAAATGTATCTGCAAAAATGTTGACAATCAATTCATTGTCTTGTCTTCTAGTAAAAATGACGAACATCGTCTGAGTTCAAGTTCTCAGTTGTGAAGATTTGCTGCTTTTCTTTGACTTTTACAACAGTAGACTGAATAAGGTCCCAACTGGTTGACATCATGTCAGCATTGGCCTCGCAAAGGTTCATTGAAGATTTAAAACAGTATGTAGTATCAACCCATGAAATGCAGATTTTTATAATTTTGGTAAGAAATGTCAATATTAACACCAGCATCAATGTGTTTCATCACAGTACAGTCATATCATTTAGTTTACAGCCCAGAGGACACATTTTAGTGTGCAGTACCTCTTTAACTGTCATTGTTCTCATGTGGTTTAAGTAAATGATGATTTTCACCTTATTTTTATAGAAAGAATATGGTAATATTAATTGCAGATTGCTGCTAGATGTTAGGAAGCAGCTTGTTACCCTGCGAGTGTGTTCAGATCAAAGCCGAGGCACAAAAAGTGATGTAAAAGTAAGTTTTCCTGAGAATACCTTAATATCACAAAATCCTCATCATCCTGTGTGACTTTAGCATGGAGTTTCATCACATGCAGATAGATTACCAGACCAGTCGATCAAATGGTCATTCAGCTAGATATTCAAGGTAAGACAACGCCACAAGCGTGACTGCAGATGCTCAGCAATTTAATTTTTTTTAACATAATTTAAATTAACTCTCACTAACAACATGCCCCTGAGGAGACATGCGTAAAAGAGTAAAATATATTTTTTCTTTTCTAAGCTGACTGGATGGGAAACCATGAGAAAACTATCTTGTAAGTAACTAGAAATAGCTCATGTGGCCTTTAAGGCTTTATAGGTTTTGGTTTAAAGTTTAGGCAACTGAAACCACTAACTTAAGGTCAGACTTTGCAGAAAGAAAATGTGTTTGGTTAATAGCATTAGACCGGGGAGCATAATTGTATCCTTTGTTAGAGAATCTATTGTATATGTGCAAGCAATGCAGTAAAGTATGACTATAAGTACATTTAATGAAAAGCAAGAAAGAGAGATAGAGAAAAAAAAATCCACAAACCATCAGTGTAACCTCTCAGTTTAATGGACAGGTGTAAATAACAAGCGACTGGGTAAAAGGTCTATAGTGCAACTGTTTGAGGAAATCAGGGAGCGTTAAGACTTAATAAAGGCAGCGGCCCACCCCTTTAACCATTTTGCAATTCAGAGATTCAAATCTCATTTGTGGGCTGTAATAGCAGGGATATCCTGTCATAACACAAGTGTGACAGGGAACTGCCTGCCTCAGTTGGACCAACTCATGCTTGATAGTGCATTATCATTAGCAGGGAGCCGCAGATTAATATTTCATTAGGGCTGTGGCTTTGCAGGGGCTTCCAGACATACCAAGTGATGTGTTATTTCCTGCTTCACACTGATTTCTCCCTCATAGGCAGGGCTGGGATACAAGAGCTCTTATTATGATGGACAGAGCAGTGAAGCAAGGTGTTCAGGGGAAAAAAAAGAGATATCCCTATTTAACGGTGAGTAAGCATGGCCGGCCAAAGCGGTGTATCATCACTTTTCAGCGCATGGCCATAACAAACCATTATTGGGCTGCTGTGGGTGGTGGGGAGGAGCACCAATCTTAACAGGGCTGCTTGTCATGGACAGCGGATGGATAACTCCCTTTGGATTACAATTTTTAGTAAAACAACAGCATAGAAAGAATTTCTAAAACAGAATATCTTGATGTTAAGTGCAAAAGATAAGAAAAATAAGTTCTGAGTTACTGCAAGTCTCACTTAAGAAATTAATTCCAATAGTTATTCCAATTAGTCTAATCCGTTTAATCAGACACTGTTGGAATTATGCAACTCAAGGTCACTAAATGAATGTGTAAATGAATGAACGTGTCCTTGTGTGTGTGTATGCTAAAAACTAAATGTGGACCCACTTGTAAAAAGATTGCTCCATATCGCTATTAGCCGTCAAAAACATCACGGGGTACCTTCAGCAAATCTTGTCTTTTCTCAGATAAATTGATCTATCAAATTTCTATCAATTATCTTAAATCTATTAAATAATTGTTTGCTGGGAAAGAGGAGTATAACGTTTGGAAAAATAATATGTGAAAGTCAACCTGGTTACATTTATGAGAGGCCTAGAAAAAAAACACAAAACATCTGGCAATCTATGTCATGTTTTTACCTCAACCAAGACATTTATCTGATACTTTCCTATGTAATCAACACATTTCTGATATTATATCATGGTGGAAAACTGTAGTATATGATATCAAGCTGCAAAATAGTGATTTCTTTTTTGTAAATACATTTACAGATCTATTTTCAACTGTGATTACTCATAATTAGCTTTTCAATTCCTTGTCATATGGTTTGGCATTTTTCCGATATGTACAAGTGAAAACCCCCTTCTGTGATAGTTTGACAGATACATACACAGGCTGTAAGAAGACAACTGAATAACTTTCTTTGATCTCGTGGTTGCTTGTACTGTATGTTGGGCAGCATCAGGTTTCATCAGGAAAACTGTTTGATAAAACTTAAGCAAATTCTCCCTTCTGCAAAGTGCCTGTATTATATTTGACATTCGCTAGAAACTGCGTGTCTTCAAAGATATGGCATGTTTAAACCTCAAACTGTTTGAAATATCAAAGCGGTAGTATGGCAACTTTCTAAATGTCACCGTGGGGGATCTTCCTCTCTTTTGATGCTCATTTCATGAGGAACAGTAATGACAGGTCTGAAGGTGTTTCAGTACCCCTATCAATGCAGAGATGCTGCTCTTATGTCATCCCTCCCTCTGTTTGAATACTCACTTTGAGGATATGAACATGAATCATTATTTAATTCCCTAAACTTGCACATTTTTTATCTTTTGAATGATGTAAATTCTTGGCTTACAGAGTAATTGCAGTTGTCATTTTCCTGGATTTCCAAGGCCCCTGTCAGAGGTTTCCATTATGGTCTAAAGCATTATGTATATAAAGCTAGAGGATTTCATTCATACCTGAAGGAACACTGGTTTATAACCTAATTTATTAGGCAGATATTAGTGCAAAGAAAGTCAATGAGGAATTGAGTCCTTTCAATCTCTTTATTGCTACAAGTATTGCTGCATGCTCTAAGGCTGCTACTGACAGACTAATGACAGTTATATACAAGCCGATGGGCTAAACAGCAGGGTTTTTATGTGGAAATGTGAGCTCCACTAATGGCTTGCTGCACTGACCCAACAGGGTGTATGCAGACACAAGGCAATCCATCCCTGAGTAATGTCTCCATTTTATAATTTGGGGCTGAGGCAACATGATTGTTACTCTATTTGATGGTTATCCCACTCACAGAACACTTTTGGTCTGTTTGTACACCAGCTTGCTCTCATTTATCACTGTCTCCTCTATTCATTTCTATTCTATACAGTGCTGATCCAATCCACCTCACAGAATGTCTAATAGGCTTTAATTAAGTTGATCAAACTACCCCCCCCCCCCCGCCCCCTTCCTGGCATCCGTTTGGAGAGCTGCAGATAAAAATATGGAGCTGATTGCTATGCACACAATGTGCACAATGACTTCATGACCAGCTAATCAGCTAATCAATGGTGTTAATGAGCAGTTGCCGTGGTAATTTATATCAACCCCTGTTTCCCATTCAGAAAGGAGGAAAATGTCACCTTCAGGGCCATAAAGTTTTCACTTAAGAGCATGTGCGTTCATTGATTGAAAAACACAAAGGAGCACCAACTGTTTTAAAATAATCAAACCCTTAAGTTTACACTGAGTCCTCATTGCTGACTAGAGAGGTTGGAGATTCGCATTTGTATTTGGATGCTGAACATGAAGTTTTTACATCTTTGGTCGTCTGACAAACAGACAATGCAAAGTTACTTTGTTTAGGATAGAAAAAACATTAAAAGAAAGACAAAATAAGAATAACAAAGTCCAATTGAATGTTAACAGCATGCTCTGCCTATGGATGATGTTCTTTAGTTAAAAGACCTGCCAGTAAAATTTATGCTTGATTCACACTGTATATGAAAGGCCTGATCAGATGAAATACTGTACACAACACAGTGCAGCTTTACACCAAAGGGATTTTTACAGAATAGATGAATTTAGACAAAATGAACCATCTTATTTGAATCAAATAATATAATGTGCCACTGGCATGAAGTTAATAGAGGTTATTTTTGCTTGTGTTTGAAAGACATTCATGTTTTGCAAACTGCAGAGAGCTCCTACTGCCTCTTGGAATCAAAAAGCCTACAAATTGACTTAAGAATGCTTGTTTAAAAGTTTTAGGTACAAATGCGACATGCTCACAAGTCCTCAAATGCTTTTGATTCTTATACATTGAAACAGTTTTCCATTTTAAAGTAAAACCATCAATTTTGTACTAGATGTAGTAGATTCCAATAACATCCCGTGTCTTCAGATGAACATTAACAAGAGACTTAGCCTAGTTTAGCTCTAGCCAAAGGTAACAGAATCACCTCTAAAGCTCACTAATTTAAATGCTGTAGTCTGGCACAGAGCCACATGAAATCAGCCAGTTGTTGTTCTTACACTACCTGTTTTTGTAAGGATTAGACAAATGAGATTGAATGTCCTAAATAGTGACCTTTAGAGGTGAATATTGTTACTTTTGGACAAAGTCAGCCCTGATTCTAGTCTCTATGCTAAGCTAAGCTAACTGGCTGCTGGCTCCAAGCTGCATATTTATCACATAGATATGAAAACTGTATCCTTCTTCTCATCTAACTCTTGGCAAGAAAGCAGATTTCCCAACATACTGAACTGATCTGTTTTCATATCTATACTCAAGTTTAAATTGTAACTGGACATAGCATAACTTCTGCAATGCCTGGTTTGCTATCTTACGGTCAAATGTTACCTCTGGACAGAACAAGGCTAGCGGTTTCCCCCTGTTTTCAGTCCTTATGCACAGCTAAGCTAACTGGCTGCTTGCTCCCAGCTACATATTGACTGTACAGACATGAGAGAAATACCTTTTCATCTAACTCTCAGCAAGAAAGCAAATAAGCATATTTCACAAAAACTAGTCCTTAAGCCAATAAGATACAGATACTAGTTTTGCCTAGTGAAATGCTTCTTTTTTTGGTAAGGAAACCATTGCATGTATTGATTAATATCACTTTTCAGTATCAGTATATTAGTTACATCTGGGATTTTTATGAGTGTGGTTACATAACAGAGTCGAGTCAATAGTCCTCAGGGAATACAGTGTCAGCAATGTCCCTGACCATCAGATTAGATATTTGAGAGGGAATGAGTAGTTCACATGTGCTGTTGTCCACAGTGCACCTGGGAACAACTGAATGCACTTACCTTATTGCTCTCCATTTGGTACCACTGGGCTTTCTGTCCATTATTGTTCGCAGGACAGCTACACATTTAATTTCTGTGAAACTGACACAAATGTACACGTGTGCATTCACAGTACACACACTGACTGAGACTCAAAAGTAACTCTACCTACACTTGGAGTCTTCTCCTATATGCACCATTAACTCTGTCATTAACAAATCACTCCTGCTGCAAACATACCTATTACTGGTCATCAGAAGCTGTCCAGGCAGACAAGAACTGTTGTTATTACTGTTTTAATAGCCTTCACACACTTTCCCCTGTGATGTTATGGCCTTTGCTCCAGCATGCAGTGCATGGACAATGCCAATCTGACCAGTTTTGGATTTTGTGTGCAATGCTGTAAACATTGGAGGAAGAGCAAAACACTTCAGTCAGCAGGCCAGGGCAGCTAGCTGAGCGCAGAGCTCCGTTGTTGCCTTAGCTGGCCTACTGTGTCTTCCCCTCAGTTTGACATTCAGCACGGTTTCTCCCATGTTACTGACCCTTTGACCCCTTCACATCCTTCTCCCAGACGGCTGGTGACTCATTCTGACCTGGAGTTGTGGGCTCAGCACACCTCCAGAAGAAGAACTGGGAAGCATCATCCTCCAACAACAATCAATATTTTATCTTCCAGGTGGGCACATTGAAGGAGTATGTGTGGGCCCTTCTTAAGTTAATTTTATTTATTTATGTATTCCTGTCCTCTCTTTTGATAGGAACCACAAGGTCTGCAAAGATTTTGTTAACCAATTCAGATTTGTTTGGCTATTTCTGTATATGATTTTCTCACCGCCTTACTTTTCTTTACATACTCATTTTTTACTATTAAAAAGTCAGTCATACCCGAGGGTAAAAATGCTAATAATGTACCACACAGCTGGACTGTACAATGCACCTCCAACCTGCCTCCAAATTACAGTATTTCCATTCCATGTGACAGGACATTGAACATCATGCCCCCCCAGATTTATTGCCTTTTTCATAGTGGTCTTATAGAACAGGCAGGAGAGGTGACATGTGGTAGGTTTCTCAGGCGGCTTTTTCTAAGTTAACACAAGCTCTTTCTACTTATTATCCTGAAAACAGTCAAATTCCCAGGACACTTTTGTAACACTTTCTGAGTTACTCTCTGCACGGTTGATGTTATGGCTTCAAGAGGGCCCTCTGAAGTCCCAAGCTCCTCAGAGCTGATGCAGTGTAGAGTTGGAGCCAGCAGGAAACAAAGGACTGAGGGAGCATAAGCTCCCATTTTCCAGAGCAAGTTAAAAGAAGCACAGCTCCTTCTAATGCTCAGAGGCCTATTTTAGATATACTGAGCTTTTAATGTCTAATGCACACTGCTGGGCTCACTGACAATGTCGATGGTAAAAAAGGACTTAAAAAAAGCAACAAACATGGAATGTACCACGTTTTTGGAGAGAGGGGTGTGCTGTCTGAGTGAAGGAGGTGCAAATGATGTAATTTGAGTGAAAGTACCAAAAAATATACATATTCCAGTTGCTGGTTTTTATTAAAATACTGTTGAAATTAATAGTGTATATTCTCATTTGACGAAGTGGGTTTCTGTGCTAAGAAAACATCCATCCTATCTGCTCATCCTGTTGAGGGTCGCAAGGGGGCTTGACATCAGCAGTGCAAGATGCCAGCGTCCATATGTGAGATGATTTGGCTTCATTTTTTTCACAGTGGGTGGAAGTGGAGATGCATCGTCCATTTCAATATAGAGTCTTTGAAGTGAACATATGAGAAGCAGCTCTCCTAATGGACATTTAAATTGTTGTGTGTCAAAATACATGGCAGACAGATGGATTCTCATGAATCCTAAAGAAAAGGAAAAAAAGAAGGAAATCCAGATTTTTCATTTTCTCACGAAAGGGACAGAAAAACATTGCTTCTTGATGAGCAGAGACATAAAGATGTGTCCTCTCTGGTGCTGGTTTCTCTGAAAAGCTCTGCAGATGGCCTGAGTAAATCTCCGGCTATGGAGAGCACACACTCTCCTGGAAACAACCTAAAATTGACAGCTTGTCCTTTGTTCTCTTTGCAAAACGTCAGAGAGTTCTTCATTAGGTGACTTACAGTAAGCGTAAAGTTCTAAATGTATAAATACACCAGTGTACTAAACTTGATATCTCCTTCCTCTTGTTCCCTTCATCCTCACCATACCTTCAACTAACTGAATTCAAAGACGGATTGCCGGATGTTCACCTGATAAACCATACACCATGTTCCGGATGGAATAACAGAGCAGGCTGATTATGTGCTTATTTATGTTCGCAGTACATCAAGCCTGTGCTCTATTCCTCCTCAATCTTTTTTTTTTTTTTTTTTTTTGCCAGCCTGATTCCTACATTTCTTATTATTTGTTTATTTTCACAGTGGGAGCAATTCTGTCAAACTCCAGGCGTGGTGTAGTCTACAGTGGTTTGAGTGGATGTCTGCCATTTCTTCTTAGCCTTAAAAGTCACGATGAGAGATCATGTAAGGCTGGATAATACACTCTCACCCAACTCAATTGCTGTAGCTATATAGTGTTGAGAGAGCCCTCTGATAACAATCATCTGTACTGATCTGTAATGACAGGGCAGGGGTATGGGGGTCTCGTGGTGCAGATCTGATGAAAGAGCGGAAAGGGAGGCAAAATGGCAAACAGGGAATCTATCTGGCCAGGAGAGGGCTCTGGATATCAGGAAACTAACGAGGTCTCTGCATAGTGGGAAATGTCATGCTTTAGAAAGCTGATTAGTTTGGCCTGCCATCATCTTCATCCTGCTCTCTCCTGTTTTTCTTCATATTCTATTTCTTCTTTTTCTGTCTGCTCTTTTTTTCCCATCTTCCACTTTTTCTTCTTGGACCCTCATCCTCCCCTCCATCCTACACACCAAGACACCAGGCATTAACATCCTGGTCTAGTCTTTGACTGCTGTTGAATATTTCAATATAGCTCTGCTTATCTGGCAGCCCCTATGACCTGCCTGGATGAGCGGGGGAGAGGCAGGGATTCGCATGGCAAGCTGTGGAATGGATACTATACACAGTCATATATAAGTGAAGAACTGGCCTCGAGGTGAGCAAGCATATGAATACCAGATCTCTCTGCACTCTCATTTGTGTCGACGGACGCTGAATTCCATAACAGATACTGAATTCCAGCTCTCATTTGGGAATTTATTTTGGGGGGGGTTCTGTTCCAACAGCCAAGGCTGAAAAAAATAATTGCATTTTTTTGTAAATGAAAGTCAAATAGCCATGAGAGTAAAATGTTTCTATTTTTTTATAAATGTCATTACAGTTGTCCCAAGAGAGTGAAATATTGCATGAGTCCAGGTCTGTCTTATTCATGATGCTCTGTTCAGCACAAATCATTTCACCGCTGGTTAATGAAGTGGGCTTCTTGAGATGGCGGCTTGGGGTCATTTAACTGAGGGAATTAATTAAACTATGAGCAAAATACTGTAGAGTAATCTACTGTAAATATACACAAAGCAGTCACACTGTAGGGCTGAAACCATTGATTATTTTCATTATCCTTTAATCTACGGATTTTATTCTCTATAGAATGTCAGCAGATAGTAAAAATGCCATCACAAGTTCCCAAAGAACACACTGATGACTTATTTTGTCCAGTGAACAGTCCAAAACCCAGCGATGCTCAGTTTTCTATCGTAAAAGACTATAAAAACCCAAATATATGTACATCAGATGATGTAACTAAACAGATGATGCCATTTTTGCCTTACAAACTACTGAGAGTGGTTGATCACTTGATATTTATATGGTTTGTAAATTGCAGCTATTTCGTGAGATGTTGCAGAGACTCCAGCAACTGCTCTTCAGATAGCACTGAACCACAAATACCATCAAACAAGATTGCCTACTTGTCAATATCTATTACCATTAGAGTGGTGATTTCATATATGTACTCCCTGCATCTTAAGCAAACTGCCTTGTCTGTCCTTGAGTGGTGACTGACGTGTTTCCAGAATGCACAATGAGACTGGGGAATACGCTGACCATCTAATCCTGTTGAACCCCCACAAGGGGGAGGGGGGGGGGGGTTGTTTGTGTGAGGTTTTGTGGTTTTGTGTGTTGCTGTCAACAACAAACACTGGGGTCTCACCACAGACTAGCAAACTGTCAATCTAGGGGGTTGGGACTGACCGTTGGGGGCCTGGGCGGTGGACCACAGAGAATAGGAAGAAGGGCCTGGACCTCAGATCAAGAATGGCAGCCAAACATTGGGGAGGGAGGCACAGCTTGGGGAAAGATTTGACTCCGACCAATGGAGAGGAGTTAAAGGATCATGGAATAGCAGTGTGGGGGGAACATGGAGGGTAGAGGACACCATGCCGCCTCTAATTGGTTTCTCTTTCTGGAACATCCATTGCTCCCTTTCTCTTGGAGAGCTGCTGTGCTCAGAGAGCCACAACTGAGAGCCCAGCAAAGCCTATTGGATTTAAAGGGAATCTGTATCTTAAGGGGGTGCCGGGCTGCAGGAGGGTGGGGGGCATCACAATCAATAATTCATAAGGCCTTTCCTTATTAGGGCTTCTCCTGACTGGGCTAGTGGTTCTTAGGCCGAGCTCTGTGTCGGATGAGAAGGTCCTTGGAAGGCAAAGCTGCACAGGAACTGCCAGCTCTACGTTGCTAGCTGCCTACATGTACTTAGCTATCTCCACCCCCACCCATTCACTCAGTGTAGATCCCTTTGTTACTCATGGTTTCTCAAACCCTTCAAATGTGAATCCAACCCGCTTAGCATAACAATGAGGATGCTATAGAGCACTTGACATGTGAAGAGGTGTTTGCATGGACAGTACAGGCACTTGTAAAACCCTATTGTTGGAAAAACAACAACAACAACAACATGTTTTTATAATCTATGGACTACTTGGAGGAGAAATGGCATGTTATTATGTTGTAGATGTAAGCATTTTCTGCCATACAAAGCATTCAATAAGACCAGTAAATGCCAAGCACACAAGAGAGTGAATATCTCAGTTTAAGTACTGCATGTTTTCATGGGTGAATTCATTTTATGCTGCCTTCAAATGGAACTCTGATGTTGTATTTTTGACATGGCAAGTCCTCTATATGCTTTGCATTTAAGTGGTAATGACTGACAAAAAGTGTTTCCTTAAATATTGAACGATGTTGTGGGTTTCTGCAATTCAACGTCATGCTGGGATCAAGAAGAAGTAGACAACAAAATTATGAAGTAACTTCTGTGGGCTCAGACATCATTAAAAACACCTCAACTTATTTACGTCAGAACTGGCAGACATTTTTCACTTAAAAAGTTATAAATACCATGTTTGACATTAACACACATTTTGCCTGTTGACTCAACCAGAACTGCAGAGCCGTCTGGGCATGATGTATCTGTCACAAACTGGCTCAGGGGATGTGACCACGCCAGACATTAATTTAAAACATTAAACTAACTAAAGTTAACATAAAAGAACACAGGGTTGTGGAAATCAGCAATGCACGAACGTGTGGTTGGTGTGCTGCCAAAGTGTTGAAGGTGCAACAGAAGGTGATGGAGGCTGGTTGTGAGCTGTAGGGAGTGGGAGACAGAGTGAGGACATCGGCCAGATTTTATAGCCTGTGAGGCCCATGTGAACTAGATCTGCTGTCAACCGTCCCATGTCAGCCAATTGCCTGCTGAGGTTCGCCAGGACAGCCTCCAAGACAATGGGAGGGGCGTCACATATCTAAGAGAAACCCCCCCGTGTCTGTCTGCATATCTGCCCACCACACATCCGAGGTGACTGACAACTGCAGAGTGATGTGGAGCTAGTGGCCAGGTCTCCTCTCTGGGTCTCTCTCATTAGGCTGCAGCTGCAACACATTAAGAGCAGATGAATTACTCATCTGCCATGTGGTGAGATCTAATCACGACCACACAGCTCCTCTGGATGCCTTTCTATCATTAGCTCCCCTCCCCCAGGTTGTTCCTCACACCTTGTTTGGCTCATCATCCCATCCAATAAACTTGCCTAAATTTATTATCCTTAGAAGCACTACTGAACCCTTAACCCGGTTGGGTTTAATTTATTTTCTTTTATGTCCCACCAGTTCTATATTCAAAATATTGCGATCACCTTGCAGTGATGAATGTGATTCTGAATATATTACGGTTAAGGTCCACGAAGGATGGTGCTAAAGGTGATATTCCCAGGCGCAGTGAATTCCACATGTTCGCTTAATGCTACTTAAAGTGACTGCTGTGCAGGTAGGAGCCATGATGTGAAACAGATAAACAGTGATTACGCTCAACGTGATAAATGAAAGGGCAGCTCGCCAATGTGAGGAGTTTTACTCACCATAGATCACAATTTGTAAGGGCTGCTTGCTCGAGATGCCAGAGTGGAGTGGAAGCCAGCTTTTTTCATTCAATCAATAAGAATTTATGCAGTTGTATGCTACATTAAAAATGTGGCTGCAAAGTAAAAAACACCCAACTTCTGAGTACACATTAATTATTTTCAGTACAACGATGGCATGCATCACAGGCGTGACCTACAGGCGTTAACCATTGATGTTATGAAACATCAATACATTTACTCAAGTACTGGTACTTTACTTAAATTCTTCTTTTTTATACTGCTTTATACTTCAGCAACACCACATTTCCGTACTTTTTACTACACTACATTTATCTGACAGCTGGAGTCACTGGTTACTACGAAGATTAAGATTTTGAATGCAAACCATACGATTGCTTTATAAAATGTGGTCCATTGTTACAGATTAAACTACCCTAATATTTCTTCACAGTATAACAAAGCTGTTTAATTTCTGTGACCCATCTCGTGCACTGCTATCATACCCATTGTACTGTAATCAGGGTCTTTCCATCATCCTAATAACCTTTGTGTATCATATGCGTCATGACATTTGATGACCCATGTCACAACGATAAAGACAAAGGAGAGCAGTACCCTGGTCCTGCATATATGCCATGAATTACTCAACGTTGTCAGTTAAGATATCTTGCTAACCAAGCTGCTCCTGACTTGAATAATGCATTTTTATGTGGAGCAGAAGAAGCACTGAACTGAATGCAGTGACAAGGACTTGAATTTCTGCATTTTTCAGTGACTCCAGCTAATCTTGATTGACAAGATAGATGTGTAACAAATAATGAAAGCTTGGTTGTAAAAAGTACCTCAAATAAACATAAGTTTCCACTTCAGTCAAAAGAAGGGAAGTAGAGCCATATAATTTTTACCTTTGTGTGATAATGTAATTATGTATGGTATGTGTTTCTCGTTTAGAAACATGGCCATAATGTCATGAAGAATTGCTTTAGAGAAATCATTTAAACTGTTCTATTGCCAAGAGTTAGATAAGAAAATGGATACCACTGTCATGTCTATGGTAAATATGTACTTAGAGCCAGTAGACGGTGATCTTAGCTTAGCATAACGACTGGAAGCAAAGGGAAATCGCTTGCTTGACTCTCCAAAGGTTTTTAAAAAATCTGCCAGATACCATTTCTAAAGCTCACTGATTGGAGGCTCTGCTGGTTGCCTGGCAACCTCAAGACTCCAGGAAGTCACTACCTCTGCAATCTGGCACATAACTTCTCGTAAAACCACAACTTGTTGTTTTAACACTTTGTTTTATCTACAAATTAAACAAATGAGATATAACATGTTAATTACTGGGGTTTAGAGGTGTTGGTAGGTGGTTTTTGAACTTTCGAACAAAGCCAGGTTAACTGTCTCACTTTTCCCAATCTTTGTGCTAAGCTAAGCTACCTGTGTCCTGGCTACATATTAAACATACAGACATGAGAGTGGTATCCATCTTCTCATCTAACTCACGAGAAAGAAAGTGAATAAGTGTGTTTGCCAAAGTGTCAAACTATTCCTTTAACAAGCCAACAATTACAATGACAAACCACCGCAGGAACAAATACAAGGTGATACGAAATCCCAACCCTCCTTTGATCCATTTAATAATTGCATTTATTTCATTACAGTAAGGTGTTCCAGCTGAGTAATGAGAACCTTTGAAATGATTCAACCACTTGAGGTCAATGCTACATAAATACCTCATTTGTATCAATTTAGCGGGAAGGTTCAGGAGTCACTGGTTTGTAGCTGTCTTATCTGCTAGTCATCAGTGGAATGCAAAGTCGACGCCTTTGTGATTCCACCTGGAAATGCAATTTAATGTATTCTCTTTTTCATCCACCTTAAATATCTGCATGAAAGGAAGGGGTAAGTGTGGAGGACAATGATGATCAGAGTGAAATTCCCCACCAGTATAGTACTGTTTATGTTACCTGGCCCGAACCAGAGTCGTTCCCTCCAGAAAAGGAAAGAGGCTGTGAATCCTCTTTGATGTAAATGATAACTCTGAGTCAGTAATGAGGCTGATTTTATCCTTATGGGAACACCACCTGTTAGAACTTAGCCAAGGTGGGTCAGCTGTACTTCTACATGCCACTGTCTGAATTTAAAATATTTACTTGTGTGATTATTAATACCTCTCAAGGCTGAAGGGATATCTGACAAAACATATCCTTTCTTTCTTTAGGTCACTATTGGAAGTTTTAAACGCTGGGTTTTCAGCTGACGGTTTAGTTAATGTTAGAACAAGAACAAACTTGCACTTCAAATACACTCTTTGAACTTAATCTTTTTGCTTTCAGGATTCTTTGTTTGTTTCTGACAAGTACAATATCATTTGTTGTTTTATTTCAATAATTGTTGGATGGGTGTTGGTGGTGGTG
This sequence comes from Nannoperca obscura, assembly GCA_036024295.1. NCBI lineage: Eukaryota > Metazoa > Chordata > Actinopteri > Centrarchiformes > Percichthyidae > Nannoperca > Nannoperca obscura. The sequence continues at coordinate 14,830 of JAVQJL010075918.1, read as the reverse complement.
GTGGGGTGGGGGTGGGGTCTGCATGAAAGGCTTTTTTGTATGTTGTGTAGATATTCCAAAATAATCTCAAACAAGATAGGAACCATTAGACACTGTTTGCCATGGAAATTAATCAGGCTTTGTTTATCGAAACAACATCTTAATGTCTTATTCTCTTTGAAATAATGAACTGCAACAAGATGAAAACAAGTTCATTTCTATTCCATTCTCCGTTTCGCATTGCCCTATTACCCTCGAGTATTAGCAAGTTTTTTGTTCTTGTAATTCCAGAAAATAACAAAACTGCTTTTATTTCTTATTGCTTTTGTTAGTCTGTGTTACCAGTGCAATAGCATACCTATGATATACACACACACACACACACACACACACACACACACACACACACACACACACACACACACACACACACTAATAGGTCAAGTCAGATACTGAATTATGTTGTCAGGAAATATCATGTTACTGTATTAAGGTATGTCACTTTTGTGGACTTTGATAATGACCTTGCAACATTGTAAATCACATCTTGACAACAAATAAACAACAAATAAAATAACAATATATCTCTCATTTTTAAGCAATCATATAACACATTTCATTATGCAGCTGCAGAAATAGGCTGCGTTCCTACAGTATCTCAGGTGACCTAGGTAATTCATTGTTTAATAAAAAAAAGTGGTCTGTGTAAAGAGGGAGTTGTGTCAGCACTTTGTCTGGGGCTTTGCCAAATTGATGAGCTGCCATGACATGACTGATATATATAAAAAAAGCTCTCTACCAAAATAGGACAATGTCCCTTCATAAAAGACTACTTGGCACTACCAGTTACATTTTATCTGTAGGTATATGCCTGTCCACTCACCTTTCATTAACCTTCTATCATTGTTTTATGAGGGGTTTAAGTGGGCAGGCTTGACATAAAAAAAGTTGAAGTGACATCTCAGCACTATAAAGGTGTTCTGCTTAAATGAAAGTTGACTGCTCATATTCACTTATTGTGTTGTCAGAAACTGGTTTGTTTTGTTTCCTTTTTCATGTCAGTGCCTTTGGTTTCATGTGTGCTTCATCTCTGCACTGTCACCTGGTTGTTGGGGGGGGTTTTGCTGATATAAATAGCTCCACTTTCTGCAGCTGTGTGTATTGTTAGTCAGTGTTGCTGTCAGAGCCTGTTTACGACACAAACAGCCTCCTCCTAAGGTCTGCGGTCCTCATACTGTCACATGTGATTGGCCATCTCCTGCTCGATGGCCCATTCTGCCAACATGCTGCAGAGGGAGGAAGGAGTTGTGAAGCCCCAGAAGCACCAGCAGTCCCTGTCATCTCTGGGCCTGACTCTGGGCTCAGTGAATAAGCGAAGGTAAAGATTGATAGATGACATGAACAGAATGTTGTAGGGGAGATGGGGGTTGCTGACAGAATATGCTTCAGATTGGAGAGGTCCTGAGAGGGCTAGCTTGACTTCAACCACACATGACTAACTACCCTGAAGGCAGGTAGAGAAAAGGCCCTGTCATAGTCTATTACTGTATCTCAGCTCTCGAGGCAACATTACAGCTACACAGCAAATGCATCTGCGCCTTCTGTATTGGGCTGAGGAGAGAGACTTTGAAGTATCTGTGCTCGTTGAACTAAAATATGAGTTGTACTGCTTGTTAAATCACATGCAACACGCATTCACTTGTATCCCACGAGTAATGTGTGTGGCTCTGCTCTGCCAAGACATACGTATCATGAAAATCAATATGGCGTATTTCTCAGACCACTTGGAGTGAAATGTGTCACATTATCACTCCGACAAATTCAATAAAACAATGGTGCTCAAGCTGGATGTGCTAACAGTGGGTAGAAAGGGACAGATAAGTAAGACTCAGAGAAAGTCATTAAAGTGATGCTGAAATAAAAAAGCATTTTTAGAGGATTTTGTTAGTATGAGCTAATCTGCTTCAAGATATACCCCCTACAACGCTGTGAGCTGCATCAACAGCACTCGGCCGAGCTCCACTGCAACACAACTCCGCTGACAGCAGTAAAGCGCTCATCTTGCTGCAAGGTGCATGTGTAATCCTTGTTCGGCGACGGCATTAGTCACATTTTAATCTTTGCTGTATGAATAAGGAAGTGTTTGTGTGTGTTTCCTAATCTCCCTCTTTGACTCCTGCTACTATATGTTAATTAAAATAAATTTTACTTTGGCAAAAAAAAAAAAAACGTTTTCGGGGAATATGGTTTAACATTATAAAGATGGCCAATATGATAGGGCTCTGCAATTATTCTGCCTCTGTGTAGCCCAGAATAAGGGACCTTTAGTTGTTTGGGAACAGAGAAGATTTGGGAATTATTCCAGGTTCTGGATTCTCACACCATCCCTTGGCAGCTAAGTGGGTTAACACAATTTACTAAGTAAAATTAAAAAGGACAAAATCAATCATGGATGACCATTAGATTGTGATTCACTGTTACTACTAGGTGAATAAATGTGTCTATCAAAGACAATTAAATTATAAAACCCCACATCGGCACTATTACAGGGCCAGTCATCTGTCTGCCTGAGGGTGTGCCTCAGGTGTAGCTCTCTATAAAAAAGAAGCCACTTCTGATAGTGATGCTCCGACTGACTTGTTGCCAATCAGAACTGGTTGAGTTCATCTAAATGATGGGACTGAGGGTCTCCCCGAACTCTGATCTGCTGTCTTGTCAAGCAGAACAAGAAGCTGGCGTCAGCATGAAAGACTTTACATAAGCTGGTAGCAGTAAGTGTGCTACACAGCTTGTCATGAAAAAAAAAAAAGATACTCGCTTCCAGTTCCATGCTGCTGCTTGAACCTTAAAATGTACTCACATATGGATTCAAATGAATATCATTCTGTGACTATTTAGAATATCATTCTGATCTAATGAACACTGAATAAACTCATAATAAGGTTTGAATCAGAGATTTGAATTAGATGTCATGAGATTGAGGTGGAAACCTCTGAAGCTACTGTTTCTAAGGTCAACAATGACTTCACACTCAAAAAAAGTTGGATATCAATTTTCAATATATTACATTTTCAGTAAATGAATTGGTAAATCAGTACTGGCTTACTAAAGACTTAAAATTAGAATCCTTAGGATTTCAGTCCTGGTTGATTTGGCGACACCTGTGGTTACTGGTGGTAACATCAAGTGTGGTTTAGTTTTTGACACAACAGGAAAATCCAGTAACAGGAGTTACTGAAATGACCATTTCCTGTTTTGTAGATGCTTTTTGAAAAAAGAAAAGTCCTTGTTTTTTGCTCATTAAATGCTTTTATTGTGAACTAGCAGTGGTATGAAATGTTTGGTATGTATTAGCAGGAACTCAATACAGCTCTAACTCGGATACAGGATAAATTATCTGCAGTCAGCCTGCCGAAGTGTAATAACATGGTGTGACATGGGTTCAGACATGACGGGAACTTCAGCAAGCTCATGAAGAAGAAACCAAAAGAAGGAAAATTATCTGATTCTGTTTTGTCTGATATCTCCTAATACATGTATTAGACAGGCAGCAATCTAGTTTGACCGTGAGCCTACAGTGGCCTCACACGTGGATCAGTGGGTTTTCCCTGAACTGGTCAACAGACAAATTTCTTTTAAATTAAATTACAATTGTGGAGTAATGAGACTTTTTAGAGAGTTCAAAGTGATCGATGTTTCTGTGATCATTATTATTACATCTTCCTGTATTTCTTCTTCCAGATGGGTGCGTTTCACTGATCCATGAAGTGGTCATTCAAGTGTCATACCATGAATAGGAGGCTGATCAAGCGGAGGCTGTTGTCATAGCAACTGCCAGGGGAACACAGGTAAGGGCATGGATGATTGCCTGAACTGAAGAGTGCTTGATGAGAGGTAGGGGCCACTGTACAATCATGGCTCAGTGAGTCAGGTTCCATGTGACAAAAAAAACTAAACATTTGGGATAGTGCAGCAGCAATTCCCAAATGTCAAAAAATCTCGGGTGATTTGTCTGATTGACCAACCAGATCCATCTGTCTTCACACCTTTTGACAGTTCTATCTAAAATCTCACAGGATTTTGGACACTGGTGGTTTGATGCACAGGTCAGTAGACTTAGAAACTGTTGAAAACACTGTGTGAATATTGCATAGATCCATAACAGTGGCCCTCTATTTTGGGTCATGATATTTTCTACCTTATAATACCTGTTTTACAGTGTTCAGTCCACTCTTGACATTAACCTTGTTACAAGGTGTTCTTCAAGACTTTCTGAGAATCATGAGGATGCTGCCTCATGTAAGATTATGGCTCTAATAGTCCTCTACAGATGCCCCATTATTGATTCTCACATAGAGCAAATAGTCAGCTTAATGTACCAAGCCAGTGGAGCAGAACTGACATCATCCAGCCGTGGCCCCCTTTCCCAGCATGGCACATAGAGATAAATGTTCTTCTAAACAAAGCAGCTTAGTTTTGAGCCTTACTCATGGCCGATGGATTAATTGTAGTAAATACCATTTTCTTTCTTCTTTTTATTGATTACACAAAGTGTATATACAGAAAGCTGTACGAGATGAGCGAGAGCATCTGTGAGCGTCAAAATTCCCAAATATCACGATAGGGAGCTTTTATCTTTTTGTGCAGGGCCCTGCGTGATGTCTTGCGACCATGCTGTGGTGTCAGTTGTTGTCTGGGTGAAAACTGTACAATAGGCACTCAAAGTCAAAGACAGCCTTATGGGAAAGAAAAGATGTCAGTGGATAAAATAAAGAGCAAGACAGCTGCGTTTGTCACAAACGGTGTGAAAGATCCATGAAAATTGGGTTCTTACACTGTCATCAGCTCATTAAAGACTCAAAGGAGATTTCCATGTTAGCCTTCTATCTGTATCAGTGTGTATACTTGCACTCAAGTAACCAGCTTACTCATAGAAATCAGGTTACGCATGTAATTGACGGAGAACATGTTTACATGCACCGTAGTTTTGGATGGAATTATTTTAAATACAAGGATGAATTGCACGAAATGATCTCTTCTTTCATCCACCAGCTCTGCTATGACTTTTTATTCTCTGCACACTTTTTTCGCGCACGAGCATTGTTGTAAAAAGCCAATTAGAAACCGTATCCGTTATCAAAGTCATAGCCAAGAAATCAGCATACTGGAGTAGTTACTTGTATGGTGCATGTAAACACACTGTATGTATAAAGATACGGATCCATCCATGTATCCATCTATGTATGTAAATAAAGGCATTATTTATTTGGTATACATTATTCAATAATTCATGCAGTAAATAATTTTTCAGCAGTACACAGTATCTCCTTGGGAAATGTGCTTTGCCCTCATGTACACGAGCTTTTCCGCCCATTGCTGCTAACCCAGTAAATCAGAGAATCTAATTATTGGTTCCCATTCTGGGAGGTCTTTCCATTAAACTATTGGCAATACCATCATCCAATTAGTACTTGCATTTAATTATTGATTTCGCATGGCAAATACCCTAACCCTCCATTTACATGTAAACAAATAGGGCACACTGAATATATATCATCACCGCCGAAGGGTCGCAGAGCCGTTTAAGTAATGTAAAATATTAAAATCACAGTTTCTATTTTAAGCACCAATGAGTACACGCCAAGTGCACACAATGATAAATACACACATCCAAAAGTGGCCATGCATATTCATGTCACCTGCTGGGCATTCATTACTAGTCCTGCTAGAATATGCTATGTGTGTATATTTTTTTGTTTGCATAAAGTACAATTTATGAGATCCCAAATCAGTTACGTCTGGGTTTAAAATGTTGTGGAAATAATGCATTCAAAGTAATGTGAAACAGATTTATTTATTTTTTAATTGTGGATGTGAACTGCCTCGTACATTATATATTTATATTTGAAAATACTGAATAGCTTCTAGGTAAAGATGATAAATAAAACAGGTTATACAGTCTTGATCACTTTACACTGCAGAACAGAGCCAGAAATTCCCGTGTACTTTCTTTTGCAGCTCACTTCCTTGCACTCTGACATGGCAGTTCGATCTCTGTAGACACCGTCACCTTTCCTGGCCAATATGTATTTGCTTTATGTGTCCCATCCAGTAATGAGCTTCAGCCCTGTTGGTCAACTCAGATGTTTTTTTTTTATCCTCTATTACATTCCTTTTTTAGTCAAGGAATATGTTACAGCTTCTCTGACTCATTTCTCACATGTAGAACAATACTGATAAATACATGTTTTTGCCAGCATCAGAATGCATGTTTCACCAACAATCCTTTTTTCTGGTGTCAGTGGATTAATCGAACTGGACATTTTCAGCACAGGCAACTGCAGTCAACTCTGATTGGCTGGCTTTCGTTAAATGTCTTCAGCTCCAGGGACTACATTTGACTCTGTTCAGCTGTTGGATAGATGGGGTCCTCCTGGGCGCTTGGTCCTGGCATGACAATTTCTTCCACTTTGGGGGGCGTTGGTGCAGTTTAAAAGGATTCAGTGCCTGGTGATGTGTTGCATTTATCGTCCACAGGACAGAAAATAAGCTGTGTGACGTCTGTCTTTCCACTTTTTCTTGAGATGGAAGACTGTGTCTCTGTACAGTGTATTATTTTGCTTCTCTGAGGGCTAGTGTTTTACACTTTGAAGAGGCCTTTGTTAGTTCAGACCACCTACTTGACCACCCCATCCGACCACCTACTTGTTTTTCAGCATGATTGTGTGACACCTGCAGACTATTTTAGGTGAGAGTCGGAGCGAGAAGTGGTCAAGGATTGTGGTGTCACACTAGCCAGATGTTTTCATCCTGAGTAACTTGGGTGCCTTCATGTCTGTGTGGGCCAAAGCACCAAGAGAGATGTGATGGTTGGCTGAATGCCACTTGATGAAAGAGACTAATGATTAGACATTGTAATCCTAGTTCTATGAGCACAAATGCTGCTCTCCAACCATTTCACTGTGTTTTCTTTTATAGCCCTGACCAGGTTGGGAATGTATATACAACTGGTACAAGAGGATAGGTTAGGCATCAAACCGATTGGTTGAGTCCATGCACATTTCTAAATGTTGTACAGCACAAAGTGGTCAAGTCTGCATACCCTTTCAATGATTACAATGTGCAACATTTGCTCTGTCTTATTTAATTACAATGTCCCCAGATATTTACTCAATTTATTCAATCAACTCTTTCATCAATTTATCTAGTTATTTCTTCTAACAGTCTTGTTAATTGGAATACCCTTTGCTGATAGTGTGATATGTAATGATTAAATTATTCTATTAGACATATCATAAAACCGCAAAGTCTTGTTTGGAAGCAATTAGACGTTGAACACAATGTTCATGTCGCTCTGAGCATTGAGTATTAGTATTTGAATAAAAGTATTCAAGCAGAAAGAAACCAAGGTAAGCCATGCTATATTTACAATAAAACACTAAACAGTTAGCCTCTCTTCCTTTTTGATAAGAAAAGTCATTCTGCAATAAAAAAAAAAAAGTAGGATTTGGTTTCAAATGAATGCACATCTTTGGAATTTGCATCTTATTTGGTCTTTTACATAATAGATATTCTTATACACAGGATATCCACTATATACAATGGTTTCATTTAAGATCACAATATGTACTTATATAATATATGTAATATAGTAATATATATAATATATTACTATAGTTTTGGAAATGTGCAGACTAGTATTTTAATGTATTAGAAGAAAGAGAAAAATGAAAATGGAAAAAGGGAGTTAAAAAATGGTCTGTTTGCACGTTAGAGTAGAAGTGGATCTCCTGACTATTCATTTGCTATCATCTGTAAGTCCAGAGTAATGAAAGTGGTAGTCATCCCGTAGTTATGCTAGGAGCTAATGCATTCCGATTGGCCTTCCTCTCTCCAGGCTAACCTGGAGGTGTCAGACTTCATCTGCTCCCGTCGTGCCGGAGGGGATATCACCCAGTTTGATAAATGATGAATTCCTGAAGGATCGCCTCCAGTCAGTCAGCAGACAGAAAATAGCTCACAGCTCACATGACGAATGTTACCCTACCCACACACTCCATTTGACCCTAGGAAAGATGGACAGCCTGCCTTGTTGTTATTTTTCCTCTATCTTTTTTAAACAACTCGCTCGGCTGTCAGTAATGCTAACAATTACTACGTCCACCCACCAAATGGGTACATTTTCAGGGGACAGATTTAATTCCTTTAACATACGCGTGAATTGATTGTTAGCTTCAGAATCATTAATTAAAGCACGGGACATTTCCTGGCAAGCTGCACATTGATGGAGAGCAGATCATTAGTGGCCCTTTGGGTCCTTTTAATATACTCTTCTGACAGTGGGCAATTCAGCATAGAATTGAGTAGGAGGACCCAACCCGCAAATCAACCTTGTTGACCTGTAATTTGCTGTGGGCTGGATATCGGCTGCACTAAAAATAAGGACCCCCCCCCGGACATTTCCCAACTATTGCTTTTATATTAGCTGGTTGGAATTGTTGTAAGACGAGCATCAGCCTTGTGTATGTGTAGCAAAATTACAATGCAAGTTTATGAATACTATTTAAAGTTTTAAATGTTTTTATTTTAACCTCAAAGAATGAACTACAACAAACAATACATGAATTATGATGCAAATTAATTAAAGATCCATATTGCCATTTATCGTCTATATCTCATTATCTGTCTGCGTTTCTTCAGTAAGTTATGTTGATCTGTTATGACTGGTGAGTCCCACTGAAGGCCATCTTGGTTCAATAGCAATGATCACCAATCCTGATATCAATTGTGTCCTTATTTCCCCACTTGTAGTATTGGCAGTTTGATAGATATCATAACTGTAGGGTACTGCAAGTTATTTAAATGAGAGTAAAGGACGCTTACAATGGCAAGGCTTTGCATTTCAAATGACCTCATTTTCAGAGCTCACATTCTGGTGAAAATAGAAAAAGAAAAACGAGTGCTGCAGCATTGACCTCACCTTGAGCACATAAAACAACAGGCTAGTAAGATGTCACATTAAAAAAAGTGTCCCCACACATAACACACTGTAAATGGCTAGTGACCTTTACGAGAAGGAAGTTCTCACGCTCCATTTACTATGAACTCAAGAGTGATGGAGAAAATGACATGCTTTCTGAGACCATTACCTTTGGTCAAACACAAAAAAAAAGGAAAAGAAGCAAAGAATCCATAGAATGCTTATTCTTAAAGGGATGTCTCTGTGGGGCAAACATTTGGTGGTGGCAGCTCCCTTGTGGCCTCCAAACCTGAAGAACAGCAAGACTTTGGGTCACAAATCAAATGAAGCTCTCAATTGCATCTTCAACCAACATTGATTTCCTGGGTCTTTGGATGACCACAATTCAATGTCTAGCCCCTGATTAAACATCAGCGGCATGTTTGACAAAGTAGTGGTTATCTACTGACGGCCATTGATACCACTGGGAATCCATTGCTGACTTTTAAATGCTTAGTTAACTCAGCGGAACCAATCAACCTCTGACATACAGTAGAGAAGGAGGACTTCAACTGATCTTGATACAATTATAATCAGAATAAAATGAAATGAAATGAAAGCCCCAACGAGTACTAATTTATGCTTCAAGAACAATAAAATTGAAACTACTGCAGAATAAAGTTTAAACCATTGCCCCCTGATCAAAAGAGTACTCGCACACAATGGATCAAGAATCAAGACAGCACTTAAGGTAAAAACTTTTTATGGTCAAATGGAAAAAAAGCACTCCACGCATGTCCACATTATACCAAATCATAAAAAGCCTGTGGGCCAGTTTAACATCATGAAGGCAATGATTTGCCCTCAGTGATTTGTCTCCAGCTCAAATGATTTTCATAAAACCTGGTTTCTGTCCATGGCTTTCAAGCATTAGGTGAAGCCAAAACAGCAGGTCAGCCATGCTTTTGGCACATTTTGTCCTACATAAAAGAGACATTTTGTTCTTTGAAGCCAAATTAAACAGCAGTTAAAAGTATCCTGAAATATTTGAGATCAGCTTCAGTAGATAACATGATTTGTTCCTATCGCCGTCAACTGCCTGACAGGTGCTTCTGATTCCAGAATTTGATAAAAAAATCTACGTGTGTACAAAGTTTAACACAACAATTGAAATGTTCAGGCACAAATTGTATTAATTAATATGTTGTCATTTTTATAGCTACTACCTTTTATATAATGATGAAACACATACAAATCAACCCTACCAAGAACGGAAGAGGCTTGTAATATTTAGCGGCTTACAGCCAGACCAGTGTCCGGTATTATTTGGCATCTTGCTGAACACCTAAATAAAATGTACAGTAAGGAGTTTCTCCCTTCAAGGAGGATGTAAACGGATGGGGTGCTCTGCTAGAGTGGATTTGGGGGAGCCAGCCGAGGCTGACTAATCAGAGGGTGCTTGGGAGAGCATTAAGACAGACGTGTGGAGGGGAAATGTGACACCTGGAAATTACACAATGTAATGGAATCAGCCAAGTGGTAAATGTAGCTTTTAAATAGGTTTTGTGTTCTCCATTAACTTGCCAGACACTGATTGGTCCTGACAGCAAGGGAAAGTGACGGTCAGCATGTTGCCCCCTCCCTCCAGTACAGCCTCTACCCATTCACTAGCACATAGACACACACACACACACACACACACACACACACACACACTTCTCACTGTGGAACACAAAGTTCTTCGTAGTTAGTATGGGCTTCTGGAGCCAAATGAAAGTCTGGCTGGAGCTGGGTACAGGTGATCACAGCACAGTGGCTGCAGTTATGCTCTATTGCATCCTCTTGTAGTTCTAGTTCTAGTTCTAACCAAATCAATTCAATTCTCCAACTTTTCCAGTACTGTTTGAAGTAATGTCTTTGCGTAAGTGATCTTAGATGTGAATGACTCTTAACGAGTGAACTCGACAAGCGAAAGAGAATCCGATGTTGTAGAATTAAATGATCAGCGCTGTCAGTCGGAAACAAAATATCCTAAAGAACATAAACATGTGGTGGTTCACTGCAGGGAAATACAATTTTTAGTTCAGTATTTTGGTATTTACATTTTCTATCAAGTAAATACACATGTCAAAATGAACACAAAGGTTATATATACAGTATACTGATTTCTTAGCCAAAATGAATTTTAGATTAGTTTTTTTTCTATCGCAGGTGTTAAATCGTACTATGTTGTGTATAAACTCGCTTAATCAGTCTACACAAGGTAATAAAAAACGTACACATTAACTTACACTTTACTTGTGTATTTACCCACGTTTCCATGTCCATATTCGGCATAGCTGCCAAAAATGTGAGTGGGGGAAGTGAGTGCTGTTTGCCTTGCCTTTGCCCAGAGCTCTTACATGTTCACCAACATGTGGGAGTATGAACTGGCTCAAGGGGGCCCACACAGTGCCATAAAGCTCATAAGCCTCAGCCTTCACACGAACCCTGCAGTCCTTTCAATGCAAATGAGAGTGGAAAAGAGAGGAGGGCTTAGTTGGGTATGTTCAGTATCTGCCTCTCTCCTTTTGCATTTCAAATGAATAAATGATAAAAGCCCACTTTTTAGTCAGTTGGTGACTGTCCTCTCTCACTCTCTCTCCTTTCATTTATTGAGCTCCCTCTCTCTCCCTCTCTCTTTCAACCCCTCATCCCACCCTTCCTCTCATTCTGAGTTTACTGTGACTTTCCCTTGACTGCATGGTTATTCTACCTCTTACGGATGTGAAGTTGTTTTTGCATAATATCTAAAGCTCATGTTAAATGAGCTAATTTGACCAGTTGTTGGAATTTTTATTGTGGCAATTAACCATTGTGGTGGAAATTGTATATTCCCTTTTAAAAAGTGAGTTAATACATTAAAATCCACCACTTGTTGACTTTCTGTACATTTAATCAAGCAAAGAATAAAGCAATAAAATAAATTGGTAATCAATAATAAAAGTGAAACAAAGAGCAACCTAGTACACAGAGTCAATCTTATTTCAGCCGAAAGGACAGAGATCATACATCAAGCTGCATATGAAGAGTCTGACCCCGAAGGGCAGATGCAGTCACATATTTATTATTTCACATAATCATCCAAGAATGAGAACACAGGTCAGACTGTTCTCCCAACACCCCCAAAAATGTGTCTTTTAGTAATCAATCCCAAACAACATACCAATTTCCCGTATAGACATGACCCAACACAGAAATGATCTAAGTACATATAGTGTGCATAGACTACTAGAAAAAACAGGTTATTACAGAAAAGCATAAATTATCATACGGAATGAGAAATGTTGCCCTTACAACCACATTTATTTGAGGGCCCCTGAGGTTTACAACTAGCCATCAAAAACATTGAAAGTAAATCACTGAAGCCAACAATGATCTGTTCAGCCAAACCATTCTTGGAAATGTAGGTTTTTACTCTAGATCTCTTGAAACAGGCAGGAGCCGTCCTCACTACCATTGTTTCCACCTCTGCTCTTTTGCCTTAGCAGCCTGTGCTAAATGCTATAGTTGGGGTACATCGAAATAATGGGCCATTACAACTTTTGCTTCTGTAGAAAACTGAAAGCTGTGCTAGAATAGTGGAAAGGTATGATTGAAACACTCCCATACTACATAGGATGTGAGGGTGGAAAATTACGTTTAAGTAAAACACAAATTACTATAGGCAATGAAGTTTGGATAATACGTGGTGAAAGAAATACTTTTGAAAACTGTAGCAAATCTGTAGCTTCTAATATTACAAAAGTATTGGAATTATTCGAATATTTACCACAGATATCACAAAAAAACCTTTCAGCTGGAGAAAATGTATATACGTCTGACATGTCGTGAATAATCGGATGCAAATAAGTCCAGGATATGATCAATTATCTACTGTTTCAAATTTTTGCATTGTTATATCAATATCATCATTATTCATCGTTTAGTGTCAGTCAGAGGATTTAATTTCAGTGCAATAGGTGAGATACTGTTCAGACAGAGCCGTGTGATTGTATATAACTAAAAGAATAGACAGGAGTGGGTGATCACCAATGTTGTTTGCTTTGAAATATCACGTGATTACTTTTTTTCAGAACAGAATAAAGTAAGGGAGTCTTATTTGTAATTCATCAATTCAGGGTTATTTGCTATCTTACAAGGAGTAGAAATAATTTCAGTCTGTGCAAGAACTAGAGGATGTCCTCTATCCAAAGAGGAAAAATGCAATTCCCGGTAATTTCCGAAAGTTTTCTTTCAATGTTGTGCCTTCTTAGCTGACTTGCTAACATTAGCTGATGGTGAGCCTACATGAATCCATCAGCTTCACTGTGAGGATGGGGCTTTCGTAGTGCAGCCTGCAGTCACCGGTGCTAACATTATGCTAGTTAGTTTATGGTCTGTAAATATCTCCAAAATGGATGCCTTTTCAACCGTAATGTCTCGTTCTGTTTCTGCATGTATACAGAAGATGTGGCATGTGCGTATAGAGAATTTGGAGTTATTTAATTTCACTTTTTTCACAGAGCTGGGCTGCGTAACAAAATTAACGTAACAAGTAAATGGTAAACTAATGTCATCACTTTCATAAATTAATATGTAATGAGTATGGTAAGATTTTTTTAAGCAACCTGTCTAACAGTGGTGCTACCAGATGTGAATATGCCAGTGTCAGGCAAAGACAACTGTGCAAATGGAAAATGTTCAACTTGAGCAAAAACTGTTCGCACCTTTCATGAAACTACTTCATAAATGCACAAAGACAAGGGGGAAATGAGAGACTGAAGGGGAAATAACAGAAAAACTGGAGTTCTGAGATTAAATGCTGGCAAACACATAAACCACACACACACGGTTGTGTATATTGCTGTCAAACTCATGTAAATAAAATAAGGCTAAAACGTACTGCAGCTACAGCTATGGTACTGCAGGCAACCATGTAGATTCTTCCAATGCCAAAAACTTTATAGAATGTAAAAATAGTATCAGTAACAGCAACTGGAATGTGCACAAACAAAATAACATTTCTATTTTATTGTCAGCTGAAAACTTGGGCCTTGGTTATGAAGGTGACACCGAAAAGAAGTGAATCTTAGATGATACTTTATTTACAGACTATTCATCCCCCAGAGACTCAATGAAGAGTTACAGCATGACATTCATCTCTGTAACATTCTCTGTACTCTTAACCCAAGATGTTGCTCAGTTCACAATATGTTTTCATGATTTCCTGCATTTCAAGTAAAATAGAAATCTATGATATTGTCCAGATATCCCACTTGCTGACTCTACCAGCATCAATTGAGACTTGGAAATATTATCGTAATTCGAAAAAACTAATTACACATAACATAACAAATAAATAACAAAAGTAATGTTTTTTTCAGAGTCTTGACAACTTATAAACTTAGATATTGCACTCTAAAATGCATATCAGCCTTTGCAATTGAACTTTTTTCATTATTGATGTCAGCATGAGAATGAATATAGTAAGACTTCTAAACTACTTGTAATACACATGATGATGAAATTAAAAAATGTATCTTTTTCCAACACAAGATATTTAATTTGGGCTGCAGATGGGTTTTCAAGCTGCAAAATCTGGGACAAATTCATTCATTATTAACCCAGCTTTTATTTCCACACTTTCTCATTTGATTATCTGCATTCTGAAATGGCAGCGCTCATTTGCCTTCATTTATTAATAATTCAGAACTTATGCTGGTGTTCAGACACAGATACTTTCACCCTCGTGGATGTTATGTCTCGTCATCTGTGTTAGTCTTGTGCCATGTTTCATGTCTAGTTTTAATCATGTTCAAGTCTCACGTCCAAGCCAAGTACCATGATCAAGTCAAGTCACGTTTTAGATCC
>JAVQJL010075917.1:0-20461 GCA_036024295.1 Nannoperca obscura | reverse complement strand
TGACACTTAAATTCAATGTTTTAAGATTGCCCAACTATTATACACTATAGTCAAGCAGTCTCTCTCTCGTGAAACATATAATTGACTAATGCATTTGTGGTAAACACACCATTTCTTTCATTTAATCACAGCTCAATGTGTAATTACACAGAGGGATGGCTATCAGAGTAGCACTCATTGTATAAAGCTTTAGTGGGTCATCTGCAGTGAGACAGAAAAGCTGAGAGAGGGAGCGACAAAGTCCTGTATAAACCTCTCTGGGTATCAGATTTGCAAGTTGTCAAAATGCTGTCATTAATAAACAAAGACGCACGGCAAAATTGCCGTCATCTGTGAGCGCAATTTTCTGGCATTTTACAGCTTCTGTCTCTTTTTCGTGAACATGAAAGTTAATGAGTGAACCCTACTGTTTCGAAAGGGGCTCTGATTTTTACAGGTCAAGCTGCTTTCTTTTTTCCCTCTCATTTTTTCTCTCTCCTTTTTAGTCGTCCTCCACTGTGACTGGGGGAGACAGCCGCGAATCATCTCTGAGCCTATTAATTAGTCCAATCACTGGCAAACAGGCCTGCGTTATCACTGCAGCACGACAGTCTTTCAGAGCTGAAATTAAACCATGCACACTACTGTTTCAATCCCAAGGGGAGTAGAGATTTAGCTCTGCTGGCACAGTGCATGGATAAATCACCACCACTAAGCAGCCTGTGGCACTGTCATGGCAAAAAAAGGAGAGGGCAAATAAAATGTGCGGCTGTTTATGACAAAGAGACCATTATGTACAATGACAAACTAGTGATGAGCACTTTGGTTCAAAGAGAAACCGTTCTGCAGCTTCAAAAGGAGGGAATGTCTGTCAGAATAAGAGTGGAAAGACAAAAGAAAAAAAGAAAAGACTGAAGAACGTGAGTAACTGAGGAGAGGAGAGATTCCAAAAAGAGCAAACCAAGGTCTTCTTTTATTGAAGGAGAAAGATGAATGGCAAAAGATGTGAGAATTAAGTGACAGAGGGAAGGCAGGACAAGGAATGGGGAAAGACAGTGATTGGAAGTGTGTGCATCGATGTGTGTCTCTGGCCCAGACTTTGGATTGTGGGAGTATCATGAAACTGTGTTTCCCAGCTTAGGCCCTGTTTACGCCCCTTAAAATGCAGATGTTGGTAATAAATCCTGCATTTGCTCATTTATTTGGGGGGACTGCACCTTGCTTTATTAAACCCATCTATCACTCAGGGCTCCTGAATCAATGGGATGTAGAGGAAAGCAGTGTCAGCACAGAGGCACGCATGGAGAATACCAGCAGCCTATACAAGTCAGAAGAGAGAGGAGCATTGAAGCAGGAGTAGATCAAAGCATTTGTCCCACATTGTGAATGCGTGGTGACAGAGGTCAGTTTCTTGTGTGCATTAATATAAAAAAACATACTCATACTTTATGGGATCTGTATGCCATCCACTTTAGTATAGATGAGAAATGTAGTTTAAATAGTGCACATTCTGAGGAGGAAAAGTGTCAGGTGCAGTATGTAAATAAAGACCTAAATTCAGTCAGGTAATTCATTACACTCAATCTGCATTTAGTATTCAGATATGCAGTTTTATTCCGTATGGGGCTCATCTAGGAGAACCGGGGTGAAGTGCTTCAAACAGAGCCCATCTGGAGACTCCCTCCCTGGGATTCAGTCTCCTGTGGTAGAGAGGGCCACAGCTGCCACATCCACCGCGCAGCCTACCAGGCACTTGTTAAATAAGTCTGTCTCAGCCTGCAGACCTGAGCAAAAGGAATATGGAAGAGATCTGGCGCAGCAGAGGGGAGATGAAGGAGAGAGGAGAGAAGAAAGTTGGAGAGCAAAGCGAGAGTGGGAGGGGATAAATGGGCGGCAGAGAAAATACAAGTCTGCGGTGAGGGGAGAAAGAGGTTCGCTATGCACACGGACATCAAAGGCTCAAGACTGGTTTGCACTTTTTAGTGTTGCTGCTAATCGAAACAGCCTCCACTTCGACTGGAGGAAACATTACCTTGAGAATTTTCTCAAAGGTGTTAGGAAAGCGTCCCTCCATCATTCATCCTGAAACGGGAGTGAGCTGCCAATCGCAATACTCAACGTTCAGTAATCTGTCCGTGACGTATGTGTCTGTCCACCTGAGTGTTCTTAGTGTACATATTTGATTTTTGTTTTTTTTTGGCCACTTTGGGGCAGCACCACAAGCTGTAAACACAAAATGGACATAGTATCTCCTTCTAAAGTTGAAGTAAAATGTTTTAGCAAACAAAACGCAGACACTGAACATCATTCACATTCATTTGGAGTCGTGTTTTTGGTCAGACGATGAATGTAAGTTCAATATTCACTCTTTCATAACCTCTGTTTGGGTCTCTATATTTCCCTGAGAGTAAATCACTCTTTAGCTGCTAAATGTCCTTCTATAGCTGATAACTCTGTCTGTCTGCCATTTGGTGCTGGGCAGGTAGCGTATAGTTGGTTTATCATTTCACGCAGTAGCCAGTTGCTTAAACCCAACCAGGTGGTTGATAAGGTAGGCTATGGTACAATTTTAGAAGAGATCTATGAAAGAGAAATAAGACATACAATAAATCTGGCTGTGCACACAGCTTGCTTATTTCATCATTAGGCCTATTGCTTTGAAATGACTCGGTGTAAAAACACTACTAACACAGCTTTAGAAGGAAAATGTTCAAATGCTGTGTAATTTTAATAGGCAGCATTCAGACTTGAGACGTGATTTGGACTTTCTTTAAAATATTAAAAAACACCTCTGGATCTCAGACCCCTAGTGGTTTAAAGTAAGTAAGTGCATATGTATGCTGAAGTAGTTTGCATAAGAACAATTTTGAGGTACTTTATAACATTTCAGTACGAAATACTAGGCTTTTCATTCAACTACATTTATATTACTAATTATGTAAAAAGGAAGGTTTTAGATGCAAAACATATATGTTTAAAAATATGCTGTACTATTATGGATTTAATTAGAAAAGTGTAGTAAAAATTTGCTTCACCTCAACCAGCTAGAACAATAACATTCTGCTTACACATTACTTTTGATAGTACATATTTCCTCTTAACACAGAGCTTTAAATCAAATATGAATGCAGGACTTTAATTTAAATGGAGAATTTGAAATTGTGGTATTAATACTTTAAACAAAAAGTCTGAATCCACAACTGCATACACAGGAGTCAGGTGGGTGTTCGTAAAATGCATCAACTGTGGAGAGAACCTGGTAAGAGGAGTAGGCAGAGCAGTGCATCATCATCTGTCAGAGCTAACAGGAAAACTCTAGGGCACGTTGCAACAGGCGCACACACTGGGGCTGTCTGGGAGGCCTTGTCTGTGTTTATCGAAGGGTCAACACCCTCATGAGAAGAGGTCACTGGACGGTCAGCGCATACGTCACTCACTCCTGTGACTTTCATATAACCATCAATCACCCTACTAATTCAGGTATATTGCTGACAAGTCAGGCAATTAAGACTAGCCTAATTGCAGGTAATGTCAATGAAAGTCCAAAGTTAAACAGATACATGCAACAAACTGAACACTGAATGTAGGCTGAAAGCAGCATGACAGCTTACAACATGTTTTCTAATGGATTTGTACAAGCATTTGGTAAATATTCAAACAAACAAGCCACTGTTATCTTCCACTTCCATGTTAAACACTTATTCGGTTACATTCCGACACATTCAAGAATGGCCATGAGAGTGATGTAATTGAGTGCCTAAACAAACATTTTGAGAACGGTGACAAAAGCTCTAATTTCAGAATTTCAAGGACTTCTGCTGGGCGGGACCCTTTTAAGGTGCCATGACGCTCATGCATAAGTCATGCAATCACCATCAATGCATATTCAGAGAGGCTGTATCGTTCCACTTCTCTATGGGAGATTAGAGGGAGCCAGGACTGTGACAAAACCCAGCTGATTGTAATGAGCTTTTTTTGTGGCTTCCTGCACTGAAAAAACAAGCCTGAATTAATCATGATACCATCCTCCAACTGCGGCAAGGAAGTCTTAAACTTCCATCGGCACACCCTGTTGTAAATTGGACCCTGAGACAAAAATTTCTATAATACAAAGTGAATTAGGCCCCAAAATGCTTTCATTTAAGCAATTCATAGCAAATGGGTGAAAGAATATGTTTTCAATAATTGGCTCGCCTTTATGAAACATGACTCAAATGGTTGCAATTTGTTTGTTGCACCATCTGCAGCGAAAGGCGTTAGATAAGTGAGAGGATTGAAGGAATAAACAGAAGCAGAAATGCATATTGAAACCTTCAGTTGGCGTCACAGGAAGCAAAATGTGTGTATGTGTGCATGCACTGAAATGTACAGGCAGAGGTTTGTTATTTTTATACATCTTTATTTATTAGCCTGCATTGACTTTCCATCGCCTCCTGACAAACTTAAGCTCCATCCATTACTTCAGCATAAATGCGGCTTTGCAAATAAGTGGAAATTCCACCAATGTAAATCTCACTTCTCAGGTGGAACTTGGCGTCTGTCACTTGGTTTGAATACTTGTTGGGCACATAATGCTTTGTTTAGTGAATGAATTTACTGTTCATTAGCCTCGTCGTACCTTCCTCAGTAACTTTTGCTATGCTCACACCACAGTTTAGAGTGCTAACTGTGGCAGATTTACCACTTAAAGTTTATTTTTTAAACAATGGGTCCTTGATTTCAGACAGAGGTAGGCTAAAACAGGGTTCTCAATTTCATTTTGATGGCTGAAATTATGCTATCAGATTTCTTTGGCTGTAGCTAACTAGCTAAGTAAGCTAACTTAGCTCCATGAGTTGGTTGAAAACACTGTCTCATGTAGAAGAAACAGCACTGTTCCTGTAGGCTATTGCAGTGTAGATTTAAAATTAAGTAGTAAGACAAATTTAAGTTCAAACTCTTAATTCATTCTAACATAACTGGTGGTTTAGAAACTAAGATAAGGGTTCGCTATATGGTCTATTGTTCAAGAGCATAAATGTGTTTTCAAACATTATATTTCACTTTTAATGTTACAAGAGAAAAGGCTTTTAGGATTAGGAATTACCACTGTGTTTGCGTACTATAATGCTATCTTGGATAATGAGTTTGGCTGGAGTTGTGTTGCTGGAGTGAAAAACAACTTGTAGGGTTTAAAAATGACTGTAACCGTAACCAAAATGTAGTTAGCTTTTGAAATGACCGTGATCACTACTGCGCAAACTCTGGCTCCAAATGACACCAGCGCAAGATGGCAGATCTCATATCCGGTGTATTTTGGCTTCATTTTTTACAATCACAGGAAGTGGAAACGATTTAGTGCATGGTCAATTCACCAACATTTTGATTTAGTGCCCGATGGGACAGCAGAATCTCATCCCAAATAAGCACTGTCTGCCTTTTAGGCTGCCAATAATAGAATTCAAATGCAAACACAACTGAAAACCCTTGACAGTATTTTAATTGCACCATTAGATTTATCCTAATTATTAAATATACCCTAATTGTTCTGCAGGCGGTGAGAACTGATAGTCCAACATTAAAAAGCTTGCAGCTGTTTTTATTTTGTAAAATGTGTTCATTTTGGCCAAACATTATCATATAGGTAATGACATTACCATATCAGCTTACCCACCGGCTGAAGGTGTCCTCCTGGTCAGGGATGATGACACTGTGGGAGTTATGATTTGACAGGAAGCTGAGGACACATCTCATCAGACTCTTTAGTCACACCGAGAAGAGACGCTCACATCCTCTATGTCTAACTGATACTTGCCTCATGATTCCATTACCTGGAGTGCCAGAGGGCCCATGGGACAGGAGCCATCCACACAGGAAGCCGAGAAGCAAGTGAAGGCAGGGAGGAGATGAAGGCAGGTGCTCGGTGGACTAGCACAACATGTATATATCAAAAAGACTTGAATGTCTCCCTCCCTGCCAAATAGATTGCCTGGATTGGGTGGATTTCATTCCAGCCATATGCCTCAAGGATATACTGGGTCTTCTCATTTTAAGGCTCATCTTCCCATTTTTGCATGTTCAACATTTTGTGATAATAGAGAAACTAGGTCAAACTAGCACTCTCACATTCCAGTGACACAACTTCAATGAAGGGAGAACTTTTGAGCATTCACTCTTGGGTGCTGGAAAGAAGAGAGCAAGTTTTAATTCAGTGAGTTAACTTTGGTGACTGCTGTTTTCCAGCAGGATATGGAAGGAGTTAGTGTCTGACCACCAACACAACTGCGGCATGGGAATAGAAGACAGGGGAAATTTTTGTAAGAATTACTTCTGCCCCATCACCCATTGCCTCAAGGACAGGTTATCAAATCCAAAATCTCACAATTGCAGCAAAACTTTGTGCTGTGCTCAACACAGAGCAAAAATAAGAGAAATATACACATCCTGTGGGCTCAATATGAGAACAGGGATGCCCCAAAGTAATTTACCCAGAATGGCCTATACTGTAGAACATGAATAATGTACAAAGGCCATAAAATGGCAAAAAAAGAAAGAAAAGAACTTTAATGGCGTTTTACCTCGGCTTATACAAACTATCCCAAGAGAAGTGACATTACAAAAAAATCCTATGGAAACAGCAGCTACCAAAGCAATATCAGCCATAATAAACTTGCTGACTGCGGTAAATATGACTACCATCTCAGCATACAGTTTAACTGCTACTGAAAGGTACTGAACTGAAGACTATACAGGCTGAAGTGATTTTGTCAAGGAACCTGGTAACCACATTTATCAATGCAGAATCGTCCTTTAAAGAAGGCTTTAACAAAGATTTCCCAGGCAGGGGAAACAGGCATACAGAAAACGAGTGGATATGTGAAAGAGGGAGTAGGAGTGAGCGTGAAAGAGGAGAGGGGGGTGAAGTAGGCAAGGCAGACAGAAGGCAGACAGTGAAAACACGGGCACTAGGACTGAGTGAAGACCATAGGCGACTATTTGGATGCAATCCAGACACCTGGAGCTGTTATCAGGTTGCGGTGAGTGGGGCTTTCAGAGGGTTGTGAATGGGAAGCCGGGGCTCAGCACTAACAGGCATTTCAAGGCTCTTTTCCCTCTGATGATGGTGGCGTTTTAAAACAGGTCAAGCTGACAGGGCAGCAGCCGGGACCCCTGTGTCCCGCTCCGCTTCAAGGAAATCTGACTGAAGGAGGGGACGGGTGGACTCTGGCTGCCAGGGCCTCTCCTGGAGTCACATTACACACGCCAGGGAACAAGTGATACATCTGCAAACAGGCACGTCCAGGATAAATTGTACAGAGATGTAAACACCTACAGCAATACAGACAAACATAGACGGTAACATTCTTTCTCTGGTATGTCTTTTTAGTGTGCAAAAGATAATTCTGGTTGCAGTTGAAGTTATAAACATAAATTATTGTCAAAGCATCAAATGAAAAAAACATTTTCAATCAAACAGAAAAACTGTCTGGTTATTTCAGAAACTATTTAAAATTGTACTTGAGTAAAATTAGTTATTAAAATTGAGTATTTACAGCAAAAAGTACTTAAAGCACCAACATTACCTTTTTTTCAGTGATATAATATTATGAATTATAATATTTTATTATTCTCACTGATGTATTAACATGGAAGAAGCATTTTAATGTTGTAGCTGGTAAAGGTGGAGCTAATGTAGAAAGTACAATATTTGCCTTTGAAATGTATTGGAATAGAACTATGACTATGAACTATGAACTTAAAGTGCTGGAGTAAACGTACTTTTCCCCACTGATAATTGGTCTTGACCTTTTTTATAACCACTGAGGACACAAAAATGGCCAACACTGGAGAAAATATAATTTTCTTGCAACAACGATAATAACGAGAAATGTGTGTAAATGTGAAGTATTTGTACCAACAATGAGTCCAGTTAAAAAGGACGAGACACAATGAAAGCCTGTCAGTGATTCAGCTTTAGCTGGTGTTCTGGCTGAGTGGAGCTAGAAGGAAAAGCAGGAGGAGGAAGAGGGATTTTTTGAAGTGAACATTAGTCCTTGGTTCTGTCAGTCAGTGCTGATCCAGCCTTTTTGTTTCCTAGCTGATTCTTCTACTATTCCCTCTGAAATGCTAATATGGCAACTTAGTGTGGCAGCGTCAGCCTTTCCCAGCGTTCGCCTCACATGTTTATATCTCCTGGATGAGATCTTTCTCTCTCTCCCTTGTTCTCTCCCCGTGTCCCATCTTCCAAATGTGCACAAAAGCAGAGTTTAGTTCTGGCTTATTTAAAACATCTACAAACTTAGGAGAAGGTCAGTGTTCATGTACATTTTGCATCTTCCAAGACAAGAGGTAGAAAAAACAGCCACATGCTATTAAACGCTACCCCTCGTCACAATTCGCCAACGCAGTGACCTTTCTTTGTACTGTTCTGAAAAGAACCAATTTCAAGCACCTTTATCCGCTTTGCGTGTGGATGAAAGCTGTAATTTCAGCTGTTTCTCAAAACTTCCTTTGACAGTTCTTTCAGTGTACCTGAATCCCCAGGGTGCACACCACAGAATGAGAGAGGCTGGTGCTTTTACATTCTCAACACATGGAGCCAAATTCTTCCCGATGCAGATGCACACAGGCTCTTGCATCCTCCTGACAGACAAATCTAACGGTTCATTCATCCAAGGAAAGTGAATGTGATGACAATTAAAAAGGTGTCTGTGTATGAGTCAAAGCCAATGCATAAAGAGTTCAAACGTGGGTGTAATCAAAGAATCGAATTGCGCTGCTGCTGTATCTAAACCTCAGATCTGACTTGCCGAGGAACTCTCAAAATTACACTTCACGTTGTGATTACAGTGTGCCACGTCTGCGCTCTATCGGATCTGCTCTTTGGTTGGCTGAGTCCTTTCCCAGTATCTATTCTAATAAGCAGCAGAATTAATCGAGAGCACAGACCAACACAGCTTCCCCCTGGGAGCAGCCAGGCAGTGCTGCTGACTGTGGCGCTGACAGCCAGAGAGCATTAAGCACAGGGGTGCTGCCGCCGATTGCAGGCGTTCAGTGAACCATGACGGTGTCATTTCTTTTAATAGGGCTTCTTTCTTTCTCTTTCTCTCATAGTGTGTTTCCTCCCCTCTCTCCTCTTCTCCTGCCATAGTTTTCTTTCTCCTCTCTTGTATCAACCGTGAACCCTTCCCAGCCTCCTAAACATCCTCATTCCTAGCTCTCGCTTCCTTTCTTTCTTTAATCCCGGGCCCTCGTCTGCCTATTTAAAATGCAAGACGTGGGGATGCAGTTGTTGCAGAGAACCCCAACGGCGTGTGGGGAACTCTAATTGGTTTGCTTAACCTTCAGAGCACAATGAGCAGGCTGTAATGAAGGCTCGTGATTCATGGCCAGGTAATAAAGCTGAAGAGGGCCGTTTACCCAACAGCACACACATACTTTAAGAGTAACACACAGCTCCATATGGGGTTTAACACAACATCAGGAGTGTGTTGTCAGACAGACGTATGGTCCCTAATAAAGCCCTAAGCTATTCTACTGAGAGGCTGTTGAAAAGCATTCCTTCTTGGCAAGGGATTTTCATCAAAAACATGCAACCAACATGGCAACCAGCTGCAGGTAATTTCAACGCTGGATGCCAGAAGGGAAAATTACCAGGGTATGTGACAGTTGATGACATAATGTATAAGTTTTCAGGTCAACAGTTCTGCTTGTGAAGACCAAAGCTACACAGGTTGCTCACAGCTTGTGGACAGCACTCTCTTTCCAAATCTACAGTCAATTTCACTTCCTGGATCTAAAAGCCAAGCTACTTTTCATGCATTATGTTCAGACAAAGGCATTTCAGAGAGGGCAACGTCTAGATCTTGCACCCTGATAAGACCCTTTATATGAGAGCTAAGGGAAACTTGTTAGCACCACAGGGCAACGCTTCCCAGAAAGCTGAATTAGCTCGTGTGTGTATATTGCGTGCGTGGCTCTCTGTGTGTTTGTGTTGTGCATGTTTGATGAGGTTTTTTAATGAACTGGCGGACTCCTGGTGGATATTGCTGTGTCAGGGTATAGTCTGCCTTTTAAGGGCTTCTGAATAAGTTATGATATTTGGAGAGATAATGAGATGGAGGGAAGGAGATAGAGGGTGTGAAGGAGCTGAGA
Organism: Nannoperca obscura; assembly: GCA_036024295.1. Taxonomy (NCBI): domain Eukaryota; kingdom Metazoa; phylum Chordata; class Actinopteri; order Centrarchiformes; family Percichthyidae; genus Nannoperca; species Nannoperca obscura. The sequence goes on along the minus strand of JAVQJL010075917.1, from coordinate 10,348 downwards.
TCATCAGCAGAAAAGTCTTTTTTTTTAAACTGACAGTTGGAGGTTTGAGGCACTTTTCAAGGTCAAACTGCGATAATCTGAGCAAAAAAACTTCCACTCTTTTAAACTTTTTTCTACATTTAAACAAATAAAAACTCAATTTCCTTTACCTTCTTTATCTAAAATGAACATACTTACATCAAACCTAACCCTTAAAAAAATCCAAGTAAGATATTGTTTGATCTATCACAAGGGAACAGAGAAATTGCAAAGACTGCATGACACCATTTTTGCCAGAGCCCACTTGTATGAGCTAATGACATTGTGACACCAAATTTACTCTCCTTTCAGCCTGTCTTGCCACAGACACACTGCAAATCAGAGGAGCACTGATGCTCTGATGCACAGATGCACTGTGCAATTAATTATGGTCATTGTGGTTCTACTAACAGGCTTTTGGGGTTTGGCACCATTTAACCTTGACAGTTTGAAAACGACATCTTTGAGAACCTGTAATAATCCGAAACAAAGGTTTCTTATTGGATTGTTAATTTAGCTGTTAATACATCCTGACTATTGTCATCTATAAATAGCCACTCTTGTCACAGACATACATTTGCCAAAACAACCACTAAGTCCTAATTCTGAAAGCCTTTTCTTTTTTCCAAGCAATTCATACTATCTACTAAAGCGCAGTTGGATAAGCAGCACAAATAAGATAAGAATTATGCTTTATCTGAATATTTTTTAAACGTTATTTAGTTTTGTGGTTTCAATGGACTATTATTTGGTTTTACAAGTGAAAAGCTCTCAAGGATGCAGAATAACTGGTTGGTTTGGAAAATGTACGTCTGGTTCCCCAGCTGCAATTAAATGCAGTGCACAGGCACTGCCCTTAGCTATTCTATGGGAACCATCCGGGACTGTCTTCCATGGAGTAGACGAGATCGATTAGACAGTCCCAAACAGCGCTAGGTGGCTTTGTGCCTTCTACTTTGAACTTCAACTTCAAAAGTCAAAGGGAGTTGTACCTGGTCATGTTTTATGTATGACCTGATTAATGTGAGGGCTGGAGAGAAAAACAGCCATCTGCAGAGGTCCTTGTTGATCTCAACTTCCTCCATCATCATTTAACCAAAATGTCCTATAATACAGAAAAAAAACACTAAAATCAAAAGCTAAAGTATATCTTTTGGCACTTTCATGGCAAAATAAATCATGACAGTAGGCCATGTTATATCCAGGCCTTGAACTTGCCTGTGTGTAGGAGATGTTCTCGTCTTAGATGAGGTATTTTATTGATTGCAGTCGATGGGATGACTTCACAATGACTAAAACCTGTTAATAAAGGTTAATTTTCCATGTCTTCATTACCAACAGCTTTATTTTGGGGCCTTTAACCTCATGCTGGCCTACAATGTCATGTAGTCATACCAATAGCATGTACCTTGCTTCTTCACGGGATGTAATTCTGACTGTAAATCATCCATCCACTGGCTTTCTGTTGAACCCCAGACTCAATTTCTTTAGAGGACATTTCTTCCCAGATACTGCAATTATGAGTTTATAGCCATACATACAAACCCCTTGAAACAATTTGTGAGGCCAACAGTTTTCAATTGAAGCTCTGAGCACTGAAATTTATTACAAATCTCAAGGTGATTACCCATCATTGCGCTCTGTATGCTCAGGTTGAATGGTCTGCCTTGTCCATCCGTAGACTTAACCACCGGCATATTTTTATGCATAAGAACTGCCTTATGCATAAAAATGGACTACTTCCTTCTTACCTATGGTCTTACGTCCTACAACAAAGTAAGGGAAGTCACTGTGTTTGTTAAACTGTCCCCAAAGTGTGTACTGAACTGGGATAAAGGGTGTTTCAGTACGTGCGGCTCCCTCAGTTTGGAATCAGCTGAAAATTCACCTGAATCTTCAGGAGCTGATTCTACTTGGATGAATTTGAAGTGATTCTAAATGACCTGGATGCAGGTACTTCCGGCTGTAGACGTTTTGAATGTTGAAGAATTTGTTCTTGTGTTATGTTTGTTTTATATCTGAAAAATGTCTAAATAACTGGGGATATTTCCATGAACATTTTGTTTTGCCATTCTACCTGTGTGGAGTGGTCAGTTAACTGCTTTGGTCCAGACTGAACTATCATAACAACTATGTCATGGTTTGGCATTCGTGGTAATGGTAAAGGATAATCCTACTGACTTTGGTGATCCCCCGGTTTTTAATTTAGCACCATCATTAGGTAAAAGGTAAAAAACATCTACTTGATGGATTGGCACACAATTCTGTGCAGGTGTTGTTCCCAGATCTTCCCAAATTTTTGCATACTATCTTACTAAATTAAGATGGTGAACATGGTAAACCTTAGATGCTAAACATTAGCATGGTAACATTGTCATTGTTAACATGTTATCATGCTTACATCAGCATTTTGCTCAAATAACCACATAACATAGATCCAACCCCACAGCATGGCTGTAGACTCTTAAACAGAGTGTTGCTTTCAGACGAGGTCTGAGGTTGTGGTGTCACCAGTAGGTCCAGTGGGGTAAGCAAACAAGCATATTATATGATATGGAAGTGACTAGCATGCATCCAAAATGTCACCTGTAAACGTTTCATTGAATTGTTAAACTGCATGTGCACTAATGAGTGCAGTATGTCAAATTTGAACCAGGCAGGAGCAGGTCATGGTTAAATAGTAAATTTGTTTAAAACCCAAATCCCGCCACATCCCTTATGTAATTGTCCTAAGCACTTAGTTTTTAGCTAGTTAGTCATCCTTTCCCTATATTTTCCCTATATTCCTCAATGAAGTTGTCACGATAACTGATGCAATAACATTGAAAACTATTCAAATAAGAACAAAATACAAAAGCTCTTTTATGTGGATGTGGTTCATAACCACTCCTGAATCGTAACATAGTTTGGAAAACAGCATATAATATTAATCCTCCACACAGGCATTTCTACATAGAAAATATACCTGTAATGTTATTATATGAGTATAGGCACTCACAGGATATCTTCCCCACCCAAAGCAAGTGACAAAACCAACTTGGAGGTGAAATACGGGCCCTCTATAAGAGCTTAGACCAGGAAAAGCTGTAGTGTTGGATCTTTCACTTCCCTTGTCCCTCTGGTAGCCTTTGGTATAAACCAGCACAGGAGAGCCGGCTTTGTAGACCTCCGAGGGCTGTGTGTAGTTTACTGACACCACATTATACAATGTCTGGGTATCAGAGTACACATTTTTCAAGCAGTTGTCTCTTGCTGCCTTTTAAAGTCACCAATGTGTGAAGATGCCTGGTGCAGCAGCATTAACGCTGGTCTTTGTGTTGAGAGTGTTCGTCGGAAAGAGAGTCAAAATAGCATAGAGAATTCATGCTTTAAAATGAATTAGATCATCTCGGGTGACTGAACCTGTGCCACTTCTGTCTGGGCAATTTGATATGTTGCTCTCATGGTGGCTGCAAACAACTTCTTTGTAAGTTATTGTCTTTCTCTCTTGTGAACACAATGGCAATTACATCCAGTGGTTGGCCTTTTCACACCTCCCATTCACACTTTTTTGAGCCTGTCCATTCAGTTTGGAGGAAGGGGGGGATTGCATTGTTTAACTACAGCCATTTCCCAGCGAGAGCACTCAAGTCATTCATCTTGTAGAATACAGGTAAACTCACCCCATAAAGGGGAAAAAATATGAACACTGACCCGAGCAAACAGACATTGTTCTTCCCAGCAGTATACTAGGAAGCAGGGCTCCAAATTGAGAATAAGAGTGAGATTGAGGGAGATAGAAAAATAAAAGACGTGTGACAAAGTTCACAGTTGGCAGTATGTGAAATGGACTAAGGTCACTAGGTCCTGGGCAGGAAATGGAAAAACCTGGCATATGAGAATGTTGGATTATCATGACATGATCTTGTTGAGGATCCATTTAAGTCGAATCAAGGAGGTGACACTGAAAAATATTTTCCCATTCCAAACCAGGAGAAAATATAAGCAAGTAAAACACAAAAGACAGAGTGAAATAAACAAAGAGAGCGGCGCACAGAGACAGGCTGAAGGGTAGATTACCTCTGGGTTCACCTCGGGTGTGCCTCTTGATCATGCTGTTGGTCTGGTTTAGAGGTTTTGATATGGGTAGTGACTGTTTATTGAAGCTGGCAGAGGTTGTGCTCTCGGAGGTGGCAGCCTCACTTGAGCCTCAGAAACAAGCAGCGTGGAAAACATCCAGGGATCAGAGAGGCTATAAACCATCATCCTGGCACATATAAAGTCTCATATAAACATGCATCTCACTCATATTTCACCTCTTTATTGGACTTTGCTTGATAGCAGATCCAAGATATACAAGTGCCTACAGGAAGATTGTCTAAATTATCTCTCTATCACTGTACCTGCTATGGGTGACTGAGCCATTTGATGCCTAAAAGCCCAAAATGTAAACATTCCTGTGATGATGGAGCTGGCAGCTTAGCAAGAAAACTCTGAGTGAGTGGGATAATAGCTCAAAGTATTCTGGTTCGTATCTTATGAATTATTTCTGGCGACATACTTTTCCCTGTCATTTTCTAAATTGAAGCACAGTAGAAACTGAGCCAGATACACCCTCTCTATCTGGATATTTATTTAATTTTCTGTTTACATTGTTGTTAAGCACAGCTTAAATTGTGTGTTAGCCATTCAGTATACTTCACTTGGATCATATTTTATGGAACAATGGATCATATGTCTGTATGTGAAAGGGTCACTCATAGTGATGAACCCACAGGTAATCAACTCTGCATTTCCTCAGCTCTACCGAGAGACTCTTTACTGTTTTGGTCCGCTCTTACTGCTCTCATAGTGTCGCTGTCGGTGAAAGCCAGGAGTGAAAAGACTCAGCAGCAGATAGACAAAGTTAAAATCTAGCTGGTGAACATAGTGGAGCCTTAAGCAGCTAAAGATCTAGATATTTCCCTCAGGAGTTGGTGGGGATCAAAAACAGAGGTAAAAGGAAAAATAATTATTGGATTTACATTCCCTGTCAAATTATTGTTAATTACAAACGATTGATTGTTACAGCTTGAATGGTAAAATCTATGAAAAAAATTTAATTATTTCATGTGTGATTATTGGTTAAGCAAAAATAAGTGAACGGATATGTGTTAATCTGCCTATACAGTATATATCATTATGTAGTTGATGTAATATATTCCTCTGCTGCTGTAGGTCTCTCAGGTCGTCTGCCTATCATTAATAAATACAATTACAGAATCACATCTCTGGTGATGGTGCCGCAGTGTAACTGACGAGGTTACTCACTGAGGAGCAGTGCTGAGCTTGAGGCAAGGCAAGGCAAAAAAAAATTACAGCCTTTTACAGAAAAACATCACTGTTTAATAAAGTGCCTTAAACAGTAAAATCCTGGCACAGGAAGAAATGCTTTTGGGGACAGGAATTTTCATGAAAGTGTGCACAAACAAAAAAAGAACTTCAAAAACGGCTATCCAGTGTAACTAAGTATATTTGCTAAAGTACTGTAGTTACAGCTGCACTGATCAATATTTTGATATTAAAACTGGGTCAACTGATTGTGAATAATGTGAACTAAAAAACACGTAGGGAATTATCAGCAGTTCTCCTCAGCTCTACAAAGAGCAAAAGCAGATGGCTGTTTTCAGTGAATAAGCTCTACAAAGCCACTGAACGCTACCTGCCCGACAATAAAATAATAACTTGTTTTTGCATTCATCAGGTGGACAAACACAGGACTCCAAATGAATGTTTCTACGTGCTGACTGGATATGTAATTAGGCAACCGTTTGCTCCACCTTTTTGCTTTTTACTTGCATACATTTATTTAACCGGCAGGTTATAATTACTAATACCTTCCGATTTACATATAAAAATGTCGTTTTATAAAATATTTTGCGTTGTTATAGGTTAAACCGCCCAACAGTATGAAGCAGTTCAAATTTGCTTCACTTTAACTACTGCAGCTACAATATGCTGTTTACAGGTCAACAAATCAGTAATAACTATCTTAAATATAAGCTGTCTATGTTATATAATTCATTAACTGTATAATGAGTAGTTTTACTTTTGATACTTCAAATATATTTTGTTGGTACTTAAGTAACATTCTGAATGGAGATACTGCAGTATTTTTTATGCTGTAGTATTATTACTTGTACTTAAACAGTTTTTGGCCTCAAGGTTAAGATGCATTAAACCATGTGAGCACAACTTTTCTTTTTCATTTCTGGCTGAGGTTCTTTGTTGTATGTTGTACCCCTCTCTCCATCACCCTATTAGGTTTCCTGCTTGTATCTGTACTGTCCCTATTCAATAAATACTCAAACAAAAACAGTAAATGAATTGCAAGTGCAACTCTAAAATGGTATTGTTTACTGATTCCCCTGAACATGGCTGACTTGAGAAAACACGCAAAACAAGCCTGTGCATGCTAAAAAGGACACTTACTGCAGCAATTTTGCAAAAAATAAAAATAAAAATAAATTAAGTTTGCCCAAAGAGTTCCACACAACAGACAGCGAATAGAAGCAGGGAGACCGAGGCGAGGGCACAAAAGCAGCACAGTGCAAAAAGACAGGCAGAGAGAGAGAGAGAAAGCGCTGTGATCTTGATATGGACTCCTAAGACAGACACCCACAATGAGAGTGAATTAATCATTGTTCAGGGAAATGGGAGACGTGGTCCAATTTACAGAAGATTTATAGGTAGGAAATCAAATGCCACAGCATATCAATTAGCCAAGGTTACACCTCCACAATTCAAGGTGCAGAAACAATGACTCCCAGGAAGGTAATGTACAGGGTGGAGAGCTCTAAAACAATTGACTGTAATCTGTAATGGTAGTTTTCTATTAGCTATGAATCGCTTTAGCTCATATGTGATTCCTTTTGATGGCAATTGAAAGTCGATTTTAATTTGTGCTCTTTTATCAGTGGGTAGGAGAAAGGAGAAATGTACGGAGAACAACCTCTTTAGTTGAGACCAAGCAGCCATCATCATCCCCCAACAGCTTGTAGAAGTCATGCGCCTCAGCCCACCACTCCATGGTCAAATATAAGAGTGCCTATTCCTCCTGCAAAACTCCATCATCTGGCAGGGAAAGCTCTAAATCTTGTTATAAGCTCAGAGAGGATAGAGTGGCACACCATTTATGAACGCTGCATTGATGCCCGGGGGATGTTATAAGAATTATTCCTCTTCTTTTCCATGCCAAAAAAAAACCCCAAAACAAAAAAAAACAAACAATCACGACAAAACTGCTTTTAACTGTCACAGGCTTTAAAGTTGTGTTGTCTGAAACATGGCAGCAGATACAGAGGCCACAGTGGAATTGTGTTGAGTTTGACTTTTAACTCAGGTCAGTTTGACCTCCTCTTTCCACAGAAACAAACAATCACATGTGATTGCAAATAACATTTGATAGAGAGAACAGCCTTGAGCAACGCCTCATATATGTAACATGAAATATTTTTTAAAATGGGTCGAAATCACAGGAGATGCATGTGCCTAACTATCGCGGCCCTGAATTATCTGCTTCTCAAAGTCATTGTGCCTGCTGCTTGGATGAAAAGTGTGGCCAACATGCTTAGGCTGAGCCCTCAGTCACAGGCCCTATGAGGGTTACTTTGAATGTCTTTCCCTCTTCTATATCACTATCTTATATTCTAACAATGGAGAAATTACTTCCCCGGGAAATAAATAAGAAGGATGCTTAATATGTGAACAATAGTCCACAGAGAAGCTTTATAAAGATATACATACAGAATATAAAAATAAGATGTTATTTAAATCCCATTTTCACCCAATATGAAGCTGTTTTAAGTTGAAGTTCATCAGGAACCTGGCATGTGGTGTTATTGATTTATGGCTTGGCAATGCTGCCCTTCAGTGGCAGCTGACTAGAATCACTTTTTTCTGCAGATGAGTTGGAGGAAGGAAACAGATTGTGCTGAGGAGAAATGGGCTGCGATACAGCGGCAGCAAGAGCAGAATCAACCCCGAGAAACACAGCAAAGACTTATCCCCTTCTTACAGTGACCAACTTCATGCTGAAAACATTTCACGGTGTTGAAATACCCATATGCCGATATTCAAAAGTCATTCTTCTCCATTATTTCCTTCCACAATACGAAGTGAAAACCAGCGATTTCTCAGTGCCTGTCGGAGGTTAGCTTATATTATGAAAAAGTGTACCTCTCTGTAGGTCAAGTGCACTCAAATGTCAGGTTTCGTCCCAAAGAAATAAAGACAGATGTTTTGTGGCACTTGCCTGAAAACGAATCTAAGCTGGTGATCCATCAAGCCCCCAAGTTTTCAGCCCCGCTCAGTGCGCTGGTTTCATCATCTCAAGGACAGACTGATCCACAGGCTACCTCTGGCTCCTTGCTTCACAGATCAAAGTGTCTAACATCTGAAAAGAACACAACTAAGGTCTGCTTTGGATGTTGAAAATGTAGAAACCGCAGTGCCGCATTCAATCTTGTTAAAGCATTGTCCTCAGCTGGCTTTTTGGTAACATAGATGTCAAATTATTCCCCAAGTCCAGCTGAGTGACATGTGTTTAGAGTAGGCTATTTAATGGTGTTGTGTACACAGAGTGGTGCTGACCTCACTGTGACATTCACTCCCTTCCAGGCCTGGTATCATACTGTTCAGCCTGACAGGGTCCAGATGTAATTAAATATAATTGTATAATGTGTAGTCTGTTTTAAGAATATAATTTGCAATACTTTTCCACTCTTTGATGATATGATGAAATCATCAACCGCTTGTTCTTTTTCAGTAACAACACTGGGCAATATTTACCAGGGATTTGAATCAGTTCTTCACGCAGGACCACCACTCAATGCACCACCACCCATGTGCCACCCACATAACAAAACAAAGTGCCAAAACAAAGTACACAATGAAAAATAGCACGTCCAAAGCTTAAAACACATGCATAAACAATATACATTACATCAGTGACCAGCCCTCCCCATTCACACTCGCATAACGGAAAATGAATAACTGAGGAAGGTCACGAAATGTGTTTTCCTGCCTCAAAGTGCTGAGTAATAATTGCACGACAACTGAACAACAAACAGATAGAAAGAGGGGGAATATTCTCACATCACATCATTAAGGCACACAGGCGCTGCAGATGTTCGGTTTGCCCGTTAGGTGTCGCTCAGCTACTGCACCAGGTGCATCCCCCCCACCCCCCATCCCCAACCTCTGGCCCGGATTGTCTGGGTTCGTAGTTGTCATTGACCAATCACAGAAGAGGTGGGCGGGTCTCCATTGCTACTACAGATACTCGAAGAAGTTTGCGCCGACCTGCTGCACCTATGAGTCTCCACGTTAATGAATAGCCGCGGCACGCGCGAGGCAAACGAGCAGGATTATGCCGAGATAAAGAGCATCTGGCTCGCGCTCTGTCCGATAATGGCATGCGATGGTTCGCCCGCGGAGGATTTCCCGGACAAAGTGATGCCCAGGGCAGCTCCCTGCACGTGCAACAAGAAGTGCAGGAGTCGGAGCGGCAGTGTTGTCTTCCTGGGATTTTTCCTGCTGTCGCTGTGTCTGCACGCTGTCACCCTCGTCTGCTATTTGGATCTGCGGTCCGAAGTCAAAAGGGAAATTATCCACCAGAAGCGGGACACCAGGTTGACACTTGCGGGGAGTGACCTGGCTGACCCGGCGGCGGTGCTCTCACCCGGCCACCCGCGACTGGACCCCGGCAGCAGCCGCGGCGCAGAGGGTCCTGAGGTAAAAACTTTTTTTTTATTTTTTAAAGAAAAGGTAAACTATTTTTTTTTAAAAAGGCAAATAAAGAGCAGCAGCTCATTCAAGACGACATTGTTTTCATTCCTCACACGGAGGGTGTTCGTGTTCATTCACCTCCGTTCAGTCCTCCTGTTCCCGTATCACGGTGTCGGGTTTTTTGTCTGCGCTCTGTCATGGCACGTCTCTGGGCAACTTATTTTACTAAACAGACAGAGGTTGATGCTCAAAACTTAGGCAGCCTGCCCAGCTGGATTCCCAGAGACGGGTCAGTCAGTGTGCTGGAGCAGGTGGACGGAAAATGAACTGGATCACCAGCAGGTGCAAAGCCCAGGGGCTGATGTAAATTCATCGGGACTTCGATGGGGCAGTTGGTACTTGGAGCTGAGCCAGCCTCGTCTCACATGTTTTCTTTTCTGGCAGTGGGCTGATTGAATGTTCATTGTGTTGTCTGTGGCTTTGGCACCAGCTGGGGGGGGGGGGGGGGGGGGGGGGGGGCGGGGCCGGGGGCGGCCCCCCGCCCGCCCCCGCGCCCCGCCCCCCGCCGCCCGGGGGGCGCACC
>JAVQJL010075913.1:0-19249 GCA_036024295.1 Nannoperca obscura | reverse complement strand
GTGGAGTCTTGGAACAGGAACAGGCAGGAAGTCTTCCACAGCACAGGGACCCTCTGCAGACTCAGGCTCATGCTGAAGACATGCTGCAGACTCCACAAAGCTGAGAGGCACAGGCACCGACAGGTCCTGCAGCCTCCCACAGTGGAGTCTCCTCAGCTGTCTGTCGGCACGGACAGTCAGGATCAGTGATCCCTATAGATAAACCTTTTTTCTTATTTACTGACTACTCTCACCATAGTGTCACTCGGGCGTGAAGTTAAAGTACCAAGCGCTACATTCTCATTTCAGACATTTCACTTCACCCATTTTAAAGCCTCTGGATATAAAGTGTGTTGGTGATGCTGTGAATAAATCCATGCTATTCTCTCTGTTCAATATAACTATCATATTTTCTGCCACCCGTAATGTACGCTATTTTGACTTATTTATATCCGCTGCAGTCAGTCAGTGTCTCTGTAAGTGCTGTGTACCATCTGTCTCTGTATGAACAGGGAGACTTTGTCATTGCCACTAACACCAGTTCCTGTATTGGACTGTAAGAAGCAAGTAGGATAAAGCTACAATTACAGTTCAATGCTTTTATGATATTTTAGTCCTATAGTGCCTCTGTTCTCCAAAGAAGCTGACTCAAAAAAAAATACTGCACTCAACTCTGCAATACAAAAGACAACATCCTCCACCATGATGACTAATCACATTTTATTTAATGACCTTCTCTGAAGAAAAGAATTGCTCTTCCCTTTAAAGTTTTCCCCACACTCTCTCTCTCTGGCTCTCTGTGCGTCTCTTTGTGCCTTTTAGTGTCCCTCCACACAGTCTATCCCCTTTCTTGTGTTTGCATTTACTCTCCTGTTTTGTTCCTTTGTTTTGCCGCACTCTCCTTAAGCTCTTTTTCTTACTTTTTCCCCACTTCTTTCTCTCTCGCACACACTAACTCATCAAGGATACTACTGAGGAATAGGCCGGCAGCCTGAGGGGCGGATCTGTTGGCGGTGATTGGCTCTTCTTGCTTGCCAATGAGGTGTGAAGCGTCTGCCACGCTGCTGTAACTCTTCTCTGAGGGCCACCCTCGCCTTCTTGCACGTCCACGCAAACACACACATTGACAGGTTCACACAATATGCTTGAAAGAGATACAAGCGCTTGACAAATGCATTCACCAGCACAAATTAAAATCACAACAGAAGACAATACCAAAATGTGGTTATGGTTCTGTCTAGGCAAGGACACCTCGTCCTGTTTGGACTTCAGTAAGAGTAGAGACACACACACACACACACTCAAAGAAATGTTCTTGGTTGCCAGCGTTGCCAGTGGGGCCTGCAGATGAGAGTAGACCGTCATACACTCTATTCTAGTAATGGGCAGGCAGATGGCAGGCTGCTCTGTAGCCTCTGCTTAGGCTGATGGCTCTATTCATCAGGCTGCTCGCCCTCCCGGCAGCCTTGCACCGGGCTACAATTTATAGAGCTCTCTCTCCCTCACACCCCCTCTGCTCTTCTCCCTTGCTGTTATTTATTTGTACTTTTTTGTTTTAGTCTGCACCTCTTCTCTTATTTTCTGTGTCTGTCTGCTTGGCACTATAAAAGGCTGTTTCATTCCAGCTAGAAGTGCTGCTGCTAGGGGAGTGAGTTATTGGCTCTGTTAGGAAGTACTGCTACATTCCTATCTCTTTTTTTTTTCTAGACTAAAGACTTTTGGTCATGCAAATACTTTCCGGAGGCAGAGCTGCTTGGTTGCGGAAGTAGTCTCAATGGATTGACTCAAACTTAAGCGGTTATTGAGCCGAAGCAAGTTTATCTGCCCTGCAATGATTTGATATTTCAAGAAGTACACTTGTTTGACAGTTATAAAAAAAATAATAAATTGGATGAAAAACACTTTCAGATCTGTACACTAAACATGACACTACATGCAGCAGCTGGTTAGCTTAGCTAGCTTAGCATAAAGGCTAGAAATGGGAAAACCGCACTGTCCGAAGGCAATAAAATCCACCTTCCAGCACCACAACACATAACCCACTGTAGTAACACTGTATAGGAGTTTGTAGGCCTTGGACAAAGCCAGGCTAGCTGTTTCCAGTCTTTATGCTAAGCTAAGCTAACTGGCTGCTGTAATAAAATTATCATCTTTAATTATGTATGACAATGGTAGCCTATGGATGGAACTATTGTAGTGCTGCTACTTTTTGGATGACACTTTAGGGGGGTTATCCATCAGTAATACACAGTTTCTTGTACTAATAGCTTTGCAACTACATATGAACATTATATCAACAAAAACAACAAATTGTATAAGTCATTGTAAGTGCTTCTCTTGTTTTTCCAGAAGTTAATTTGATGCTGCAATAGCTTTTTTAATTGGTAACAGTCATCGTATGAGGACAACAAGTACACTATCTGAGTTAAGTGAGCTTGAATTATGTATAAATCACAGGCTTTCTGTCCTGATGTGGAAACGCTACAGAAATAAAGAACTATCTGTTGAATAAGCGATAGGATACAAGCAAAGGGACTAAGAGGAGGAGAGGGAAGATTTTTTTTGAATGATGTGAGGGGAAGAATGTAACAAATATGATCTATAAGTTTAAAAGATTTGACATCAGCCATGGTGGTGGTGGTGCGATGGATGGCCGTGCATGTATGTGTGAGGAGGGAGACAGAGGCAGTCAATGAGAGCTTGGCTTTGACTCTCAGTTTTCCTCTGGAAATACAGTGAGTGGTAATAAGGCCCTGAGCTGCTGCACTGAGGAGACAGTAGGACCACCAGGGGAGGAGGAAGACCTTGAAGACCATGAACACACACACACACACACACATCCATACACTTAGAAACAATAAATCTATTTGTCACTGAAGGCTGACAGTTTTTTCCTTGTGTATACATGAGGCTAAATACATACTTTCACTTCAAGAAAGTGCCATGTTGCTGTGATGGTGATGTTATTTTAATCTCAGTGACCAGAAAAAAAATAAATTAAAGAAACGTACAATAATCATCACGCTATTTCAGCTTATATGTTTTGCAAAATTGAAAACATAACATTTTTGTCACGAGTTTCCAGGGAGTGTTGATTCACCTTTTTTGAAGCCATGGCTTGTGATGATTTTGTGCCGTGTGTGCAGTGCATTTACCATAAATTAGGTTTATGTGACCTGGTCAGTCAATGATATTTTCAATGAAAGAGGGGAAATAACTTCCCAAAAGCACAATAAAAGCTCTACAGACTAAACTGTCGTTTTAATGTGAGAAGAGTAACAGATTGCAGGTTTTTTTTAAATATGTGTGTCTGAGTGGCAATACTCACTATAATGCAACAAATCTCTCTTGCTCTTTTCTGGGCTGAACGACTAAAAAACTGGCGAGATGGAAGGCTGAAATCAGAAAACCAATAGGATAGAAGTTTGGTAATGGGGAAAAACTCATTTTCAAGTTTATATATTGTGATGCCTTTTTAACTGCAAAAGTAACTCGAGCCAGTTGTTTAAATTTTCTTGTGTTCAGCTGCACAGTTAGTAAATCATGTTTAAATGCTCTCGTACTATTTCCCCATGGAAACTGTGCAGCTGCGCAATAGTTCTCATTCTGCTCGTTGTACTGTGTTGCAGTAAGTTGCTCGTTTTTTTTTTTTTTATAATGCTACAATGTCATTAGACTTGATTTGACATTACTGTACTGAGGCATGGTAATGTGGTCACTGCATTGGAAGTACACAACTATGCACTGCAATACCATGAAAGAATAGTTGCCTGGTAAACTGGTCCCTACCGTAATGGTAAAGTACCGTTGTGCTGGTTGCAGCGGGGTCCTTCGTTGTCATGGTTACAATAATAAACACTTGGTCAGGGTTCCGGAACGATCTTGGTGAAATCTGATGTTTTACTGAACCGATAGCAGATTAAGCAAGGTAGTCCCTCTCCCCAGCACCGTTTTCCAGCTCCTCCTGGGGGACCCTGAGGTATTCCCCAACCAGATATATACAATAATATATATTATATATATATAATATAAGTTGGACACGCCCAAAAAACCTCAGTTTTAATGAATGTAATCATTTTAATAACTGAAGATCCAGGATCATCATCACATTGTACTTTAAATACTATATTGCAACAGCAAATATAAAAATCTCATATATTATATCTCATATATTGTTGTATCACTACATGGTAGGGTTTGGTTATAGTACAACCCTGGTACTTTTTGTAAAGAAAATCCCAACTACTCAAAGTAAGAAAAGCACTTTCACAGGTACAGTGGATTTCTATGTATTCTTTAACAGCTGATAAAGACTGCAGGCCTAACAAAGATGTCCTGAAGCAATAAGTTGCTCTCATGTGAAGGTTAGATACTCCCTACAGTACATAGAGAAACATATGACTGTGCCATAAGCCAGTGGCTACTAAACCTGTTACATGGCCCGACATAAGCCTATCCACCCGTGACCTGCGAGAAGCCAGTTTAGACTAATCCCCACAACTGTAAAAAATGTTTTCTCATCCTTCAGAAGAGGATTTAAATTACTTTACACTTACAACTTGTGCTGCGGCTTGCCTGCCACGTGGTGTGCTGCTGCTGCCTGGAGCCTTTCTGTTGTTAATTTTGTCCACAAGCCCAATACACTTGGGTGACATTTATATACAGTGTTCTCATATTGTCCCTTCTGAGACCTACTCATGCACACACTGAAATGAACTTTATAGTAGCCTTTTTATTGTCATGCGAGATGCTTCAGCACAGAAACACATGCAGTCAAGGTTGCACAAAAACACACACACGCGCGTACACATTGTTATTTATTATTTACAAACTGACTATAGCTCATGCACATGCACATTCTCACATTGTAAGCAAAGGTCTGGAGGGCAAAGAGGAGATATTGCACATTAAAACACACACACACACACACACACACACACACTCAAGCATGCTATTGTGTTTGAGACCTCATTGTTGTATAAGGTGCCTTGAGGCATTCGCAAAGCAGAGGCACACTCAAACATGATTATCTCCATTTGATGCCGGTGATTGGGTCATTTTAGTATGGGTGACAATAATGAAGTCATCATCAACAATGTGCACAGACACACACATACACACACACAGACATCTATGTATAACCCAAGAGACACTAACACATGGTCAACACTGCATCCATCTGTGTGACTTGGTGCTGTATTGATTGCTGTGTGTGTGTGTTTGTGTGTGTACATGCCTGTGTGTCCATCAGCAGAGATGGCCCACATTTTCAAGATTGCTTCTCGCCTCCGACATAAGTCTACTCTATATCCAGAAGATATATTGGACCAGAAGAACCATCTGGAACACCATTATGGCATCGTTCAAATATACAGTAAATTGTTACATACAATATAAAGCAATCTAATGAATTTACATCAACTCTTCGTAAGAGTACATCAAAAACTCTAGATAAAGTCCACAATTTAACTTCTCGCAATGGAGCCTGGGGCCAAGATTGGATCTGTGGACCTTCGTGCCGTGTGGTGACGGTGCCAACCACTGAGCCCTGTGAGTTAGTCCACAGACTAACATCTGTTCATTTGAAGGTAAATAGGGTCTGAGCTCACTGTGCAAAGCAATTTGGCAGGTATTTTGAGGTATGACACTTCCCCCTCCTGCATCATACACGAGTGGGTCTCGCAGTTCCTCCACCTCACAAAACTAAATTTTGTCCCTGTATTTGCATAATGTGTTGCTATGTGTGTAATTACAGATGTTCCTTCCACATTGATACTTTTGATGGCAAAAAAACTACAGTAAATCAGCAGTAGACAATTTTTCAATTGCTACATCAGGATGATGATTGATAACATTGAAAATGTGGTCATGTATTTGCTTGTATCCTCAGGTTTCAGGGGTCATTGTAGGGCCAATGCATTGACCGTGTAGTGTAACCAAAACAATGATTAAAATAGATTCTTCATGATGAAACTGCAACCACCTACATCCCATTTCTTGATGACCTTTTGGGTGGAAACGTGCGTGCGTTCTGCAAATGTAATGATGCTGTTGGCCAGGAGAGCATCCAGCTCATTTTCATAATTTGGATTTACTACATGATCCGCATTTAGTCTGCTATTAGTTAAAAACAAACAAATGCAAAAAAAAACACCACCCCCTCTTCCCCCAGCCCACACGCAGCCTCTCCTCAACATCCTCCCCATCAGGCCCTGCACAGTCGCTCTTCAGTGGAGTGAGGCGTCCTGAGTGTTGACTAATCAAAGGCCCTTTCGCGGGGCAAAGACTGATGGCTTAATTAGGACTGCTAATGTTAATCACACTTAAATATTTATAAGGAGGAATTCTTTTGTTTAGCCTTGACCTCTCTCTGGAGCTCATTAACATGGTTATTATTGCTGCTGGTGTTGTGCTCTTGCTCTTAAACCTGGCCGCAACACTCGCCCCGGGGCCGTTATTGATTCTGATGGAGCAGACATGGTGCTGCGTTAACGCTTTGTGTGAATGACTTCTAAGCGTTTAACCCTGGAGGTGTGTGTGTGTGTGTGTGTGTGTGTGCATTTTTGGCCAGCCTGAGGTCATGGTGGGTAATATCTTATCAATGTGAGAAGCTCATTGTGTTTAAGTGGCGGTGAAGATAATAGAAGCAGGACCATAAACACCAAAGGATGTTTGTTGACTTGCGTCAGCTCACCGCTTTGACTGAATACCATGATTGAAATGGAATTGTTATTTGTAACATGCACACACACACACACACACACACACACACACACACACTAAGCTGACCATCATTTTATGAATTAAATTGTTTCTTACCCATCCTCACACAGAGCCAGAGGCAAAAGGTTTCATTACTACAGATATACCGTGGATAGCACAGCACTTGTAACACTCATGTGGGTTAATTGTAGAGGACACAGAGGATAAAAGCTTCTCCTTCCATCCTGAGGTGCAACAATAGTATCTGTAGCATCCGTATCTGCACAGGTACAGCTCTTTATTACTTGTGTTTAGCATCACCAAATTAATTTCTTTGTTTAAGATACCAGAACTGTATACTAATGACGTGCTTTGGGGTAATAAACATCTTCTGCTCCAAGGAAAAAATATTGTTATGTGGTGCTTTAATGAAAACCATTAATCAGTCAATTTAATATGTTCAGAGAGTGAATTCCTGCATGGATTTTTTTTATTACCTCCCCCAGCCTCCCCAGCCCCACTTTTTAGCAGCACCGATGCACTGCCCAAAGTACCTTTTCACTCTTTTCATCCCATCTAATTATTTTATTTGGACAGGAATAGCCTCGTGTACTATTTACCATGAATGCATTATTCTACAATATCATGTTACAATAATTTGCAGCCACATTTTGCAAACTTTGGATCCCCTGGCATTTCACGTAGCAATATAACAAAAACATAAAGTGTTTTAAATATATTAGAATTTCTACATAATCCATCCTGTTGCCCTCCGTGTTCTTGAAAATAGAATACAAATGTGTCCACTCGTGTTGTAAAGCTGAGCTAGCTATATACTGTAAGGGCATCTCTTTCTTCTCACAGGTTTAAATATGCTGTTGCAATGCAAGTGTGAAGCCGCGCACAAAATCACTTGATAGATGGTCCCCTGAAGCTCCTCATTGTAATAATGAACTTTTGACTCTTCCCATTTTCCTCGACTTTCTTGCACAGAAATAATGAAACGTGTAACTAAAATGTAGGTTGTATTTGAACTGCAGCACAGATCCTTCTGCCACAGCTAACACAAAAAGTCTATAGAGGAGGTCACCATGACAACATACTGAGTGAATACTACACATCATATTTTATGGTCTGTGACACAACAGTTTTGAACTTTGCAATTGATACAACATTGCAAAGCCATCCCTTTCACAATGTGCACGTCGTTGTCTCTGCAGGTCGGTGTGTGAGAGCGTTTGTGACAGAGAGATGAAAATGATAAGGTGTGTAGTTGTGTGACTGCAAAAGACAAGGAGAGGCTGGCATTACAATGCAGGGTTTTTTTTTTCATTAGCATATTTTTTGCATGTGACTGTGTGGGAAATAAAACCAGATTCTACATAATATCTGAACCCACTGAATAAGCAGGACATAGGATTTGTGTATGTGTTTGTATGTGAATAATTGTTAAATATATTCATGTTCCCAGATGTGTGTGTGAGTGAGAGAGAAAGAAAAAAAAAAGATCTAAACTTATTGAATAACCACGCTACCTGATTGAAAGCAGCCACTCTGTCTCGCAGCTTTGTAGCCTAATCACTAAATGCCGTTTGGGAAATGACCGCAAGCACTTCAAACCACCTACGTGTTTCACAATCAGACCAATGAATAAAAGATTTGAGTTTTAAGTGCCTACATTTGGAATTTAAAATAAGTGGAGACGTGGGACCGTGGAACAAAGCCAAAAAGGACCAAATAGAGTTTGCGGCGACTCCTGCCGCCCCTCCTCATACTTCATACCACTTGCGGAGGTGGAATTGAAAAGCTGCTGTCACTGTTTTGCTCACGGTCTCTCTCTGTCTTTAAGAGTGAGACGGGAGAGCAGGTGCAACTGTATTTTCAATCTCAAGTTGTCTTTTTGATGTTTTAGTCATTGCTTCAGAAGTCTGTGTGGGAAGGGTTTTCTTTTTCCTCTTCAATCCCACAGCCGCCCGCTCCCGCAGGATTTCCGACCATTACCGCGTGATCCTGCAGAGATTGTGATCACCCTGTCCACAACACTGTTTTCTGCTTCACACAGGTAATGTGTAAACCCGTAATAACACACAGTTAGCCATTTCTGGTTTTTGGAATCTAAAGAAACACATATACTGATTTATCAGCTGGTTAATAAGCCACCTCTTGAAGATGAACGCTGGAAATATTCAACGCCTTGAAAAGCAAAACAGAAATGACCTCAGGGCTGAATGTGGATAAAGATGGATAATGCTCTGTTTTTCTAAATTACATTTATGTCCTTTGCCATAGCAACAGACACAAAACCAGATGCAGAAATGCCAGACTTCATAGTGCTACTGTTTACAAATCAGGTGTTATTAGGGATGGCATTCTTTATCACTGATGTTTGAATGAAATTTATTTCACAGACTAAACTTGTTTAAAAAGAGAACATTAGAGAGAAAGGCTGTAAGTAGGCCAACCAGAGAAACAAAAGAAAAATGTCCTCCCGCGCTCATCTAGCACTGATGTTACTGACTGTCTGCTCATGCACACGTTGGAGTGCAGAAGTCTTGTGCCTGCAGCATTTGAGTTGGGTCCCACCTGTTGCAGCAGTCTACTTTCCACTGACAGTGAAGTCATGACTTTGGTATTTTTTGTGTTGTTTTTAACAACCTGCATGAAACACTTGGTACTGTAGACACTTCAAATGTTGATTCACACATTAAATTGGACCGATTCAGTATTTTCCTACCAGGATTGTATTTAAAGAGGCTGTTAAACAGATCTTTATTTTGAGAAATTAAATTATTCCAACAATGGAAACACAGAGAGCAGATTTAGTTTGTCTGCACACTGACCTTCAGATGATTATTATGCTCATTACACACAGACACACAGACCCTAAATGTCTGTGTGTAATGAATGTAAATGTGAAAGTAGCTGGGCCTAAATAGTTTAATCTTCTTTTTTTTCCACAAGCAATTGAGTATTAATTTGCTGTAGCCAGCAGCTGGACAGGTGTTGAGTGGGACACCTCTTCATCCCTAACAACCACAGCAGGGGATACACACATACATGCAGACACACAGGGAGAGAGAGACACACACACCCATGCCAGAACAGCAGGTGGCTTCCACTAACAGTTTGACTGCTCTTCTCTTACTCAGTGTTCTGTCAACAGCGGAACTCAGGTGTGGATGTAGAACACAGGGACCGACATGTGAGGCATTTTCCCTCGCTTACTCATCTATCTTCGTCTTTTTTTTTTCTCTCTCTTATAATTGTAATTATACTTTTTTTTTGTGCTATTTTGTGAAACTGAGAAAAAAAAATCCCAAATGAGGCGCAGGAGACTAAAGCAGCAGGTACAGAAGAGATGGTAGGTTTGATCACAGGCCAGCAGGGGTCCACATGGTTACAAAAGCAGGTAGATTAAATGCTACTTGATATCTGCCAACCTCAGTCCCTCTCTTCTTGTCTCCCATTTTGTTCTTTCATTTACCTCTTACTTTTAACCACTAATCTCTTCGATATTTCTTCCCTCTTTTTATCATGTCCACACGAGCAGGATTAACATTTCCTAAAGTAATGGCCACCTGTGAAGGTAAAGGACAGGTAGATTTATTGCTTCTACATTTGAGCAGCAGACCCTGAAGCTCCGTATGTAGGCTGTATGTTTGTGTGGCTGCAGTTTCTGCCTCACTTAAACGCTGCCGCTACACAGACCATAGGCCATAGAAAGATTGTGTGTGCATGCGTGTGTATCTCTTATCTGTGTGTAAAGGCATAATTTCCACTAGGGATTGGGAGGACATGTTCCCCTCATTTTACAAAATCCCACATATGGTTGAGGCTGGGCAACTAAAGCACTTGTTTAAAAGCGAACATTGATTGCAGATCGGGCACACCGTGTGTCTGTCCAACGCTGCAACCTGCCCACCTAACTGCATACACACTACTCCCTGCACTAACAATAAACATTGGCACTGGACCTCAGTCGTAAAGTGTCCAATATAAACATAATTCCTGGGATGTTTTAGAAAAAATAGATTTATATTTTGATTTAGAGCTGACAATGTGTCATTTTAATATTCTTCTTAAAAGACACTTGAGTTAAACATCAATCAAATCTAGGGGACAGTGAACCAGAGACTAATAAAATAACTTTGTGTTGTAATTCTTCTATTCATGTATTTTTGTCATATTCTATTTTTATTTAACGTGGTAAAAGCTGTAAATACAGCCATATCAGCCTTTAGAGGAATAGTTCAGCATTTTGGGAAATAGGCATATCTGCTTTCTTGCCAAGAGTTAGATGAGAAGATCAATAACTCATGTCTGTGCAGTAAATGTGAAGCTAAATCCAGAGGTTGGTTAGCTTCCAGTGTTTCCTAGTGTTTCCAGCACAATAACTGGAAACAAGGGGGAAACAGCTAGCCTGGCTCTGCCCAATGGTAAATAATCCAAAACCTCTGAGGCTCACTAATAAACGTGTTATATCTCATTTGTTTCATTCATCCAAAAACAGAGGCATAAAAATGATAAGTTGTGGTTTCACGGGGGCCGGACAATTTTTCTGCCAAGTGCAGTAACTTCCTGGAGTCTCCGTCGGTTGCCTGGTAACCTCATGGTGCCGTCCAGACTACAGGAACTTACTGCGCCAGGCCAAGGTGCTTAGAATCAAAAATTAGGGTTGTTTTGCAGATGTCTGGACTGTTGTGTTTTTTTATTTTATTGTATGGTGTAAGTAGCTGTTTTTGTTTATTCAAATGTGTGTGAGTGTGTGTGTGTGTGTGTGTGTGTCGTCGCAGCAGGTTCAATATCTTTGCTGGTGACATGGAAGGGGTTGAAAGGAAAGAGAGGATTGAGCAAAAGAGGAAGAGAGCGAGAGAAGGTGAGAGAGATGAGAGAGATTAGGGATTGATTATCGATTGCTGCAGAGTTGTCAGGAGGCTGAGGAGAGATGGAGGAGCACAGCCAATTTTCCTTTTGTTTGTGTTTTTTTCTTCTTCCTCACTCTCTCATTCATCGACTGAGAGGGAGGTTGGAGGGGAATGAGAGCCGCACAAAAGATTCATGTCATTTGTCCTTCATTTACCCTCTCTCTTTTCACTCTCTCTAGTTTTATTAAGATCTTTTTTTTTTGCTCTGTGTTTAGAAATGTTGAATAAAGTACGAAAAAGGAAACTACACAAGGCAGGGGAATGAATATCCAGAAAGAAGTAAAGAATGGTTAGAAGAAAGGGGGAAAAACACACAAACAGTATTTACTTTATTAGTAAACAGAGCAAATCAGCATGAAGAAAAGACTTTCCAATTTCCAATTCCCAAATCAAACAAGCGCTCATTAAAGGCTTGTTGTCCCCAGTCATCTCACAAATTGCTTCCACAAATTCCATTTCATGGAAACGAACACATTTCACCCCAACACAGTAACCAAACATAATCCTGTGCTTCATTTCCATTCAAATAACATAAATCCAAGGAATGCTTATCAATGATCACAGTGAATGTAGTTCATAGATTTCGCCGTCCATCAGCCTTTATCAGTGTGTGTGTGTGTGTGTTTCGTTTTACATGCATGCATATGTCAACAGACTCAATTATTCCATTAAGGAGACAGTGCACAGTAGCATGCAGTGACTAAATCAACAGACTCTCTCACACACACACACAATTCTGCTTTAAACACTGCACAGTCAATAAGCCATTTCCAGTTAAGGGTGAGACTGTGTTCTTGTGTGTGTGTGTGTGAGTGAAGGTGTGTGATTGTGTGTGTGTGTGTGTGTGTGTTTGTGTCATTCTGAACAATGGGTGTTCCTATTCTTTGGTTGAATTTGTCCCTTTTCCCAAGGCTTGTCTCCTTCAGCAGTGGGGAACATAAATCCATGTCAGCCTTTGTAAGTTTTGTGCCTGTTTGTGTGTGTGTGTGTGTGTGTGTGTGTGTGTGTGTGTGTGTGTCGGTCAGTGTGATTGTGTGTCTGCACTTTTGGGCGTGTGAGAAAATGTGAGTGAGAGGCAAAAAACTAGTCCATGCTTTTTGTAACTGTGATTTGGATGTGTGTGTCTCTCCTACACACACACACACACACACACACACACACACGCACGCACACACACTCACACGGGTTCCTGTGTGACTGGCATGCTGAGTGCAGACTGCAGCACAGTGTCCTGCTCTCCTTATTCTTTTACGGAAGGACTCCACACTTAATGAGTTGTCCTGGGACTTGAGGTTGTTTAACACACACACACACACACACACAAAGAGAGAGAGAGAGAAGTGCACATACACGCAAATGTTTGTACTTCTATATTTGTGAAAATAAATTCCCTATAGCTCTGATCTTAACCTTATCCATCCCAACTGCAAGCCATACCCCAATCCGTACCCTAACTTAATTAACACTAAAGTGCTCTTTTAACCCTCAAAGAGCACTTTTAAGACGTGGAGGCCAGACAAAATATCCCAGTCTCTTTTCTTCCCAAGGTCGAAAGCTCAAAATGGCCTTTGTGCACTGCAGCATTTTTTTAATTTAATTTTATATATTTATATTTATATATACGTGTTTAGAATAGAGCTCACCTATGGTGCAAGGCAATTTTGACAGATATCTGTAAACAACTAACTGAATCCAATCCAATGTGTTGCACTCGTAACATTTCAACCCAATTGGCATCTTTACAGAATCTGATCAATGTGTGATCAGTGTCAAAAAAGCTGCCATGAAAAGAGCTCTACTTCAGCTCAAGGTGTCACTGACTCATGTTGAAGTGCTCGTACCAGCTCCAGCTGTGCTGCTTTAAAGATTAGCTTGATCTTTGACACAAACACACACACACACACACTCACACACACACACACACACACACACACACACACACACACACATAAGTATTGGTAGTTTGTATTGATAAAGACATTTTCTCACCTTAATAATCAACAAGTATCAATCAAAAAATAGTTTACAACCCCATGGTAAACCCTTTAGAATAAAGATTATTTCTCTCTCTCTCTCTATTTTCTCTCTCTCTCTCTCTCTCTCTCTCTCTCTTTTTCTCTCACACACACACACACACAGATCCTGATATATAGGTATTGTAAGGCTGGGTGACGTTTCCAGAAGCAGGTGATCAACAGCAGTTAAAGGAGCCATATCCTCACTGTGTGAAACTGTCCCCTAAATGTCACCTTGTGGAAATGCTGCACAGACCCTGGCTGACAAGCACTGCTGTATGCAAACACATACACACACGCACATGCACATGCACATGCACACACACACACACACACACACACACAGAGTAAGAGCGGTATAGGGTGGATACTATGTACTGTAAGAAATACACGGAAGAGCACAAAAGCACCAGCTCCCTATTCTTCATCAATGCTTTTATTTTAACCTTCTGTGTTTTATAATGTTGCACAAATACACAGATAAACACTTTTTGAATCACTCGCTCTGCCTGTCAAACACACAAAATGTCGGTATTTCCTTGAACTTAGTTGGAGTAAATCAAAACTGCAGTTAATTTAATAGGAACACAGCAATCCCTGACAACCATTTTTTGAATTTAAAGTAAATTGTTGCAGAGCCAACACAAGCATGATAAAAACGTTATTTCAAATAAAGCACAAAATCCAACAATATACTATTATATGTACACTGATATGAAACATATTTACAGTCCTGTAACAGTAACTTAACAAATGGAGAGGGAGGATGAACCCATGTGACCAGTTAAGAATTTAAATTATCTCTGTAGCCTGGAATGTATTTCCTTCCCATCTGTTCTAACAGTAAGATGATCCAGTTACTGCAGGTGAAGAGATCCTTGCTTTGGCACTATGTAAATATGTGTACAATATGTATGACGAAGAGAGTGAGGATGAAATGGGAGAGATCACTCACACTATCTCTCCTCTTTCAATCAATAACCCTGTGATTCTAATAGACATTGATTGCATCTGAATCCCAGCTCCCAAGTCACAAATGTGATTATAAAATGGCCACTCTTGACACTTTATTGAAAACAATGAGACTGGAAAGAGAAACGGGAGGAGGGAGGGAGTGGGAGTGACTGGCTGGGAAAGATGGATTCATCTTCTGCTTGTCAGCTTGCTGACGTCTTCTCCTTCATCCACTTCTTTTGTGTGTTTGTGTGCACGTGTGTTTATTTGCAAGCAAATGTGCACGCTCGTTGCAAAATGTCAGGACTGGTGTGTGTATTGTAGGGTGTTGAACTACTGAAATAGTAACAATACTGAAGAGTCGTAGTGTAAACCCCACCTAAACTCAGCTACTCTATTGTGGGCCTGCGAGGGCCATGATGGATGGATGGATGGACCTTTCAGTAATTATGTATCTCAAATCAGGAACCATTTATATTCTCATGGAATGTAGAACAGAATAACCAAATGGACTAATGTCGAATTATGCTGTTTAAACTTAAAGCCCAAATATAGTCTCAGTACAGTCACATCAACAGTGTCCTCAGAAATTACATTTACATATAACTAATTTGTTTTACCAATTACATCCTGTTGGGGAATGTAATCACTGCCTGGATTATGTTCACAGGCCGCATTTCCTTGGTGTGAATGAGGTGCTGTGTTTATGCACCACACAGAAGTCAGAGGGAGTTGTTTAAGTTAGATGGTGGCTATACAAAGGGGGAGACTGACACCAGGGTCTGCATCCTGATCCCTATCTAGTCTAGGCTAGTCCCCTGCAACAAAAGTGTTAAGGAAGAGATTGTAGTTTTAATTAAATAGATATTGTATTGCAAGAGCTCATATTCTGGCGTTGTCAGTGAACATTTCTACTGATACATTCAGTATAAAATTTTTGTGACTTGCTTATTATGTGAATTAACAACACTGCCGCACTATGTTATGTTAAAAAACATGTTTGGGTGGTATTACGTTCCCTCCCAAATGTATTTGCTGCATATTAGTAGTATATAGACATGATTTATAGGAGACATATAGATGAAATATCAGTATTTCACTGGTGTGGCTACCCTTTCCTTTACATTTGTTTTACATAAGTTTTGCCTTTCAAAAACTATTCTTCTGTCTATCGACAAGTTATACCACAAGTTCTCTTAATAGGTGTCATTTTAACTTAAAACAACCCTAATCTAAAAAAAACCTTAACTCTCACATGACTGATAGCTGGCTTCTTTCTTTGGGGTCTTTCGTTCATCTGCTCCATGGACTCGTTGGTGAGGGGGATCCCTTTGTTTTAATTCCTGTTACGTGAGTGTTAAGTGAGTTGATGGTTGCTCTGTTTTCAAAGGATACAGTGGAAGCAAAGCGAACAGTCATTGAATTTGACAAAGAAACTGAGAGGTTAAGCAGTCTGGGAGCACTAACAGGTGTAAAGTATGCCTAAATGCCCAGGAAGTGTTACAGTAATGCTATTACCCTCCACAACAGCTCTGCATTGCAGTGGATTTCCTTTATTTGAGACTGCTTTTCTTTGTGTATCGATGACATTTCCATTGAGTACAGAGGATTTGTACACATGTCCATGTGTTTGTTTGCATGTCTCTCATCTGTGTAGGTGTATCAAATATGGGCCTGTTTTTTCGTTGAATGCGGTGCCAGTATCATCAGATGCCCATGACTAAACTGCTGTGTGATTTGGATGGTTCTGGCAGGTATTTTATTCTAGTTTACATTATTCCTTCTGCAATGAAAGCTGTGATGAAGCTATTTTCTAACCCTTTATTTGTGACACAGCTGTAGCCTCACATATCAGTTTCACCTTTTACTGCCTCACATGTTCTTCAAATGCTTTAAAACCATCAAGTTAGGTTTAGGTTTTCGAGCTGTAGGAATTTAAAAGAAATTGCATGGTAATGCCAGGAAGGTTTAGCTTTTATGTCACATAAAAGACATACAACATACTTATTTGCTTCTACTCTATTCGCAGAAGGCTTACACACTGTTTGAACAGTTTGTTCCTACTGCAATGTCATTGTGGAATGGAATGGAAAGGATTTTCCCTCTGATATTAATTTAGACACAAGGCCTTTTACATGTACAGTATACTGCTTTGGTATGTGTGTTTGGTACCTTTCCTTGCATTTATTTATTAGATTTATTTTATCACAGAAACATCACAAGCAATACAGATTGGGATTATAAAGTAGTACTACAGCTACAGTACAAACAATTCGGTGGAGGATTATTAAAGGCAGGCTGGATCCAGGACGACCGCTTTAAAAAGGGATTTCTTCAGCGGCTGTGGCTGCACGTGCAAACAACGAGCGTTGCATCTTGGGCATCCACTGAAATGTTTTAATAAAGATGCTCTCCTGCATATTGTTTGACAAACAGGCCTGGAATTGTTATTTTTGGTGCATTTTGCAATGTGCGCTCACTCAAATTTTGTAAATCAAAGATGTGTTTTGTCTGCATAGTTTGTTTGTGTTCTTCAGGACTGACAGATTAAAGCAATGTGGTGTTTTGTTTGGTCTTCATTCATATATTCGTAGCTTTGGTGCAAAATATTGTCAAATGTAGCAACATTGTAGTGTTTCGTCTACATGCCAGAGCATCCTCAGTTATTGTTTGTTAACAAAGTGCTGCAGTCTCTCTGTCAAAACCTGCATGCAAAATGAATATGATATAGTCTGTCACTCATTGCTTATGGTAAGACATACAGCACTTTCTGGCAGAGTGCAATGTCACTGTGTATTTATGACATGTATTCATGCATGCATAATTACACCATTTACAGCTCTTCCGTCAGACTTTGAAGACAATGATCAATTTAAAATGTAAATGTGTTCCCTCCGTGTTCAATCAATTAACAGCAAAAATAACATTTGTGGGTAATTTAATGTTTTCCTATCCTACTCCTCCCTCCTCATCTTATTGCTGGTGCTCATCATGTATCATTGTGTATGGGCTGAATCAAGATTAAATGCCATGGACACAGTAAAATGCATGTATTTCAGACTATAATCAGTGTTGGTATGCTTGACATAGATGCCATTTTTCAGCAACACCCTATCAGTGGAAACGATGGAATGGAAGGATTCTGGCAAGGGAGGATTAATCATTCAATTTCACCATCCATGTGTTTCAAGCAGCACAATTGCATGCATCTGGGCCTGTGATTTGCTTGGTGCTGTCATGTCCTTAAGCAACTATCCTGTCATTGAATATTTAACATGATGTATTTAGACACGTCAGGCTAATTTAAGTGATGTGTTTGTCTATGCAGACTGTAGTTTGTGTAGAAGGTTATATCCGCTTTATGAAAATGGTTTTACTGGAGGTCACAGGACCAAAAATAAACTCAATACACTCACAAAAACATCCTTGGAAATACTCATTCAGTTAAGCCAAGAACATCAGGATGGATAAATATCACATGACAAGAATGTTTGACAACATGGGCCTACAAAAAAAGCTCTTTTGTATATAAACGCACACATAAATTTAGCCAATGGATGGGTTCCAAAAGGGAAATGGAAAAAGGCATAATGATAAAGTGTATTGTGGAACGGTGCCAGCTGATATTGTGCTGAAAGCTCCTGGTCAAGTTGGTGAAAGATACTGTCGATAGATTATAACCACCGACCACAGAAGGGGATTCCCAGAACCATCAGTATGTTTGTGTGTGTGTGTTTGCTTATGTGTGACAAAAAGAGTGCATAGATGAGTGAAATGTAAGTGCTCTCTCACATTGGATGGTCTGGCTTGGTCCTTATCAATCTACATAACCCTAGCTTTGAGCTTTTTGAATATGCAGTGGAGACAGCTGGTGAGAGGGATCTGGCTGTTCAGCCTATCATATTAATGATTCCACACATTTAGCACACCTCTGCCTCTTGTCTTCTTTTCCAAATACAAAAGACCACCAGTTGACAATACACAGAGCACAAAGAAAAGCAAGACAAAAATATTTCAGAGCTGGTTCTAGCGTTTTAACACACATATTTTAAAGTAGTATTTTGAGCAATTGAAAATAATTCAATTCAAAATTTATTTTGAAATCATTCAAATTTACTGTGACATGAAAATTGTTGCCTAGTTTGTTTTGTTTACTTCTCCGCATTGTTTTTTGGATTGCAGAAAGAGACTACTGACTAGTTATTTCCTGCAGAACAAATCATGACTACACAAAGTGTTAATATCCCTAGTGGCAAGGTTGATATTGAATGATTCTGCAAAACCTTTGATTATGTTCAATCAATCAAATGTTTTTTAATCTATGGTTAAGATTGGGGAAAACTGTGGTTATTAAAATGGTGAGTGTAAATTGCAGGTCCGTGATGATGAACTCTTGTCTGCATGAAAGTCAGAGGTGCATCAGAGCCATCCACCACCCTGACTTACCATTTCCTGTATAGGAACTGGACGTTGGCAGTGGAAGTAAAGGGTTACTGAGCTACTATTGTGGAGAGGGATGTTAACAGAGGAACTGTGTGCTTCCTTTGAGCCTGATTCCATGTTATCACTTTATTTTTGGTTGTCTTGGCGCTTTGCATGTATAATATGTGTCCCCATTTTCCAACCCCCTGACCATCTGCACTGCCCAAACCCAACAAGGGGGGGGGGGGGGGG
>JAVQJL010075911.1:0-41890 GCA_036024295.1 Nannoperca obscura | reverse complement strand
TTTTTTTTTTTTTTTTTTTTTTGGCACCCCCCCCCCACAACCGCACCCCCCCCCCCCCAACTGCCATGGCCCCCCCCCCCCCCCCCCCCCCCCCATTATCTTAAGACAATGAATCAAGAGAGACACTGCTTAATGAAGTGTATTTACTATCGCAGAGACCACCTGTATAACTAATTTTGTTTTGGTTGTTTTTATTTTTCACAAGAGAAAAAAAAAAAAAAGAATCAATCAGGGAAACCCACTACTGCTCTCCCAAAGATTTTAGACTACCTTCTCTTCACTAAAAATGTAATTGATAATTTCTGTGTCCATTGCCTCCCTAATAATTTCCATACAGTCCCCAAAAAAGCAAGAGATCATTGACATTTCTATTTTACTTTCTCTGTACCAGTTGAGTTGATCTAAGAGCTTGATGATCATTGTTTTGTTTGTCATTTTGAGATGACCACAGTGAATCATGGGACATATTACGCCGTTAAGCGAGTCAGCAAGAAACACATTGTTGCAAAGAGACAGGAAGAGCACATGCTGTTTGAGAAGAAGATCCTTAAAGCAATCCAGTGTGACTTCATCGTCAGGTATCTGTCACACACACACACACACACACACACAGACACACACACACACACACACACACACACACACACACACACACACACACACACACACAAATAAAAATACAGTTTAATGTACAGAGAACTTGGTCTTTAATCCTGCTTTTCTATCCTCTCTCTTAGTCTTCATGCAGCTTTTAAAGACACACGGTACATCTACATGGTGATGGAGTTCTGTGTTGGAGGAGAGATCTGGACTAAACTCAAAGAAGTGTGAGAAAACACTGACAAATAAAAAAGTATCCTATTTCCTCTTTTTGTTTTTTTCAAGCATTTTTTCAATATTGTGCTGTTGCAAAAGGTGGAATTATCCCTCAGTTTAAAGAAGGAAAGGAAGTTTTATTTTAGCATTGCTGCAAAATCTGAGACGTTTTATTGGTAGGAAACTTAATTTAGTGCTATTGTTACATCCTGAGACATCATCTCTTAAAGAAAGTTACACCTGCAGTAGCTGCCAGTATCTGACACAGAGAAACATAGCTGATGCTGTTTCCCACAGAAATCTATAGCAACTACAATAAAATAAACAGTTCTTAAGAGCTGCAGGCGCAAAGACGATAGAAAATGATGGAAGGTGATACATTTGTTTGAGAGTAAAAGTAAAGCGAGCGGAGGAGGGAGTTACTGAAGAGGGGTATTTCAACTTTTTATGTATCTGGGATTTTCAGAGGGCGTTTTGATGAGCCCATCGCTATGTTCTGCACTGCCTGTGTGGTGGAGGCCTACGCCTACCTCCATAAGAAGAACATCATGTACAGAGACCTGAAGCCTGAGAACCTGATGTTGGACGTGAAGGGCTACGTCAAACTGGTGAGTACTTTCCTGTGCATGTGTGATGATTTCTAATGCGCTTGTCAGAAAGGTGTGTGAGCACGTGTTCCTGTGTCTTTTCTCTAGTGTTTTCACATGTAAAGGCTGCACCTTGCTGCTTGCACAGGATAATGAGTAGGATTTGTGTGCGTGTGTGTAGGTGGACTTTGGTTTTGCGAGGCACTTAGTGCGTGGTGAGAAAACCTACTCATTTGTTGGCACTCCTGAGTACATGGCCCCAGAGATCATCAAGAACCAGGGACATGACTTTGCTGTTGACTTTTGGTCCCTTGGCATCCTGATCTTTGAGCTGTTGGCGGGAAGGTAATACTAACACACCTGCTCACATTTTGGAAACAATCATTTCCGCTGTCTTGTATGATTCATATTAGATAAACTTGTAGTAATAAATTACTACAGCTATTCAGTTTAATTATTAAACAACGATTTTATGTCACAAGAGAGTCACCCAAAAAAAATGGTGAATGTGAGAATGAATCACGAATAGGTCAAGCCTTAATGTTAACCAGTAGATGGCAGCAGAGAGATGTGACTGCAGGAGTCTGTCTGCAGTCACAGGTTCAGGTTACCCAACAGCAACTGGTTGATTTCTTTTTATGTCAGATTTAAACAACAACGCTCTTCTCTCTTTTCAACCTGTCAGCCCTCCCTTTTCAAGCTCCGAGCCTCAGAAGATTTATGCCAAGATTTTGGACGGGGTGCTGAAGTATCCGCCTTACTTGAGTGAGGCTGCCAAGTCCATTATCAGCAAACTGTGCAGGTGAGATGGATATATAGACTGCATCGTGATTCAAATATAAAACTGAACTCAAATGTGTTGCCTGAATAACTTTCTCATAAAATAGAAATGTAATATACATGTGAAACTTACATAAAGGTTTGAGCATTTCATACAGTTACTCACAGTGTAGAGCTCGGGAGTGCTCTGCAATATACTGTATCATAAAATGCACTTTTATTTTATGGGGTTTGAATGCTAATCGCTTGAAAGTGGAATCTCATAAAAAAAAAATATATATATATATTAAAAATTGATGTAAATGTCATCCGCCTGAATGATGTGTTTTTGTTTGCAGACCTCGGCCAGGTCAGAGGTTAGGAAACACCAAGAATGGAATCAAAGATGTCCGGCATCACAGGTAACCATGGCAACATGGTATATATTATATGTGTTATAATATGTTAATAATATGTGTATTATTTTCTTAATCAAAGTGTGAACCTTTGGTTTTGGTTTTATCTTCTGAGTTTAAGTTTCTCTACTACTGAATTCGTCTACAGCTTTTCCACATGAGGTGTTTCTCACTCTCAGTCTGTCTGACCTGTAATCTCCCTCATCTCGTCCCCTCAGGTGGTTCAGCAGTATGAACTGGCACAAGCTGCGAGTGGGTCAGCTCGACGCGCCCACAGTCAGGCTCATTCGCAAGGCAAGTCAAACCACGTGCGGAGTTTGTTTACCGTTATGTGATAAGAACATGGCCAAATGACATTGAATATTCATAACTAAATGTGCAAAAAAACCCACATATATATTATTTATAAAGGAATTGAACACTTCAAATCTCAGCTAATGTGCTCCATCAGGACTGTGAGTGTGGTTTACGTAGAAATTGAATGTCAAATAAGCAAAACTGAAATATAAAAAAAACTTTTTATTCATGTATTTATTCATGTAGGACACCACTACTCAGAAGCTGAACAGGTTTTTAGGGCCTTTGAGACTTTAAAAACCTTCCGTATACATAGAAACAGGCATTCACGGTTTGACCGGACTGTTTTTGATTGTGTTCATTTTTTTTTCTTTCAGGGCCCCTGCTATATCAACTTTGATCGTTTCCCTCTTGATCAGACAAAGGCAGAGGAGGAGTTATCTGGTTGGGACCGTGACTTCTGATATTAAAAGGATCAAAAGGCCCCATGAGTTACCCACATCACCCAAATATGAATCCAAATCAGAATAATGTCACTTTAAGCCAAAACATGGATAAGGCCACACGATGGTAGTAGGAGCATGAACGAACAACCCACTTCATACGCATACTTCATTTGATTATTAAATCTGAGTGGAACTGCAGGAAATCACCACTTTCAAAATAAAGCTTCTCTGTTGTGTTACGCCCCTCCCTGACCCAAATCAGCCACAGAGAAACACCTTTATAACAAACAAAGCCATGGGATTTATTAACATAAAGACATGCAAACAAGCAAAATACTAAATCACAGCCAGCCAAAAGCAAAGTCAAAACACAATGGCCACACAAAAACCCCAGGCTGAGAGGCAGCAAGAGCAGCAGCTTATAAACGCTTCATTCCCCGGCCAGGTGCACCTCATTGTGCAACCAAGACGTAGCACACCTGGGCAGAGCGAGAGAGGACACAAGAGGAGAAGGGACAAACCGTGCATCCATAACAGTTGCTATAGAGAAACAACCATCTAGGTGGCAAAGGGCCAAAAATATGAGGAAGTGTTAAAACAAGATGTTAGGTCGTTCTGTTTCCAAATTCAGTTCAGGGAGATTTGGTGCTTGATGAAGAAGTGTTAATAACATCATCCATATAACACTCTAATATGAATAAAACACCCGTCCGAGTGCTTGTTAGCTGAGAAAGAAAGTCTTGAGTCATACTGTACAATCTGTTCTTTTGAATCTACATTAGATTTAGAGATAAAACATGCTTTACTTATAGCAAAGCTGTTAAATGTTTCGATGTTGTTAAAGTTAGTTAAAGGAGTTTTCCCTTTTTTTGCCCCCTTTTTGTGTGCAGATCTAGAACATAGAGTGTCCTGATGAAAATGTGTCTACATAACTCGAGTTTAGTAAAAGAAACTGCACTTATATGCTGGAGTTAGCTGCCTTTGTTTCCTATACATTGTATAGGAATTTGATTGTATAACAATCAAATCCCAAGTGTGAAACTGTGCACATTTTTTCTGCTGCCTTGACCACATCGCACACAGTAAGCAATGAATGGATTTAGATGTGAGATAGTGAACAAAGGGGAAATAATGTGCTGACCAAGATGTTATCAGAGAGGCAAATGGTGTGGGACAGAGTGCGTGGTGTTTACAGGTTTAATCCGATGTACTCTGCATCGGTTCCAGCTGATTGTTTGGCTCTGGAGAGGTCCAGCTGTCTGTCATGGCAGCAGGAAGAAGGAATCCTTTTGTTCCTTCCTGTTAATGCGTGTGACTTCCCTACTGAGACTATTTTTCCACATCAGAAAAAAACACCTCACATGAAAGCAATCATATCTTCCAATGGGGAAAAATACACTACCAGATGTTTCCCTCCTGCAGAAAACACCTTGAAGTCAAGAAAAGAATGCACTGACAGCACAGACAGCAGCGGCCCAGAGGATGTACCGTAGAGTACAAAAAGAGCTCTCCACCTTAGTGTCCTGTTGTTTCCTGCTCACCTGCACATAAAATCAACATTTGGCTGTGGACCAACCTTGTTTTACCTGCAGTGCATGTGGCATGAAAGCCACAGAGTAAACTGCATTAAAGGATAAAGCTTGTTTAAATCTTTTCTTGGTGTCAACAAATCCCCCGAAAACACCCCAAAAACAACATGTTAATCCTTTTCTCACTTTCTGACATATTTACTCTGTCTGTGGTTAAAAATAGAAACACAGAAACATAAATACAAATGTTGAAGTGTTTTGGAACAATATTTTGTCATTTCACATCCTATTATATAGTTTTTCATTGTGTTGCAACATATGCTCCTATATATTATTGTCTATGTCACATTGTTGTTAAAGATATTCATATTCATGTAGGTCACCTTGAATTATTAACTTGTTTTCACAAAAAATAAACTTTATGAGCAGCAGCGAGTGGTCTGTAGGCTCATTTTGCCCTGGGGTTCGCCTCTCAGGCTCATACGCTACATACAAGCTGCGCTACCTTGTGATTGAGATGTTGTCGGCCTGACAGGAACAGCTTAAGACACTCTTCAAGGCTGAAAAAACTACTGATATTAATTTGAGTGACTGAAATAATTTTATCTTGTATTTACAGTTAACATTCTCCTATAAGACAGTAGGAAGAGACATGACGAAGATAAGGTGGTATGGGACAATGTTTTTGGACAGATGCAAATACAACACCATCCATTAATGAAAATAATGTGATTTTAAGTAAAGATGAAAATATGGCATATGGCAATGGAATGGTATGTGCTTTTAAGTAGAGATAGCTCATTAATCCAAGGCTAAATTACCAACTGGTAAACAACTCTTATTTGTTTTGTCATTAGATGTTCTTTCTGGTAGATTTTCTCTACTGAGCGGTCTTGACATAAATAGCCTCAGTGTTTCCACCTGGGTTGATTAATTGCTGGTTGTACCTGTGATCAGTCTACTTAAGCTCATCTGTTGCTAATGTTTGAGAGGCCAGAGTGGGCATCTGTTTCTGTGTCCTGATAAATAATTAACTAGCCTTCTCACGTCCAGTGATTTTATTGCCCACGCGTTCCTTGCTTGTCCTTTGCCTCAAGACTACAAAACTGACCACTCGTTCAGAGTTCCCTTCTATTTCTCTGTCAGAGTTTGAATAATACCTCTAATAGCAACTCCCATTCATGTTTCCCACAAATACTCAGCTCTGCATCACATTATCCCCCTTGTGGATTGGCATTTTATAAGCTGAGACTGCAGGGAAGCTGATTTACAACAGAGGCATGTTTTGTTATGTAAGCTTATGCATTGAAAACATGCATTTTAATGTCTCAGCACATTGCTTGTGTACGTTTATATGTAATAAGCCTATGTGTGTGCTTTATGTGCTCAACATGTTCATGCTGAGCCTCTCATGTAAGTGTGCTTGTGAAATAACTTCAACAGTGATTGAAGTGATTACATCAACAGTCTGAATTTGCTTTCACGTTCTATAGGACACAAGCTGTACAAAATATAGCTTTCTCTTCACAGGGGTGGTTGAGTGTAAGTCTGTGGGAGAAGCAGAGGAACCATCATGTTAGATAACTACATTTCAAACAACCCTTGTAAAAGGAGGCCATCATTTGGAGACTTTAACATTCCTTTGCTAGCATCTTTAAGACTTGAGGGAGTCCCCCTCTGCCGATATCTTAAATGCTTTCACCAAACAGTATAAAGGTAAAACAAAAACATATCTGAAACCCCATAAAGCAATATTTGGGCAGCAGAACACGACATTCAAACACTATCACCTTTATAAATATGATCATGTTAGCTAACAGTTGCCACCATATACATCCAGCAGAGCAATATTACCATTCATCTAGATGTGTGTTTCTGGCCAACTGGGGAATGTAATGTTACATTCACATCATGTCGTTTAGACAGTAATTACCTCAGTAATTATTAAAATTAAATCAGTTAATCAATTAATCTAATTTCAACACACGTTGCTTTAAAAGCATGACTGAATCTTGAACTACTAAATACTCTGAACTTTGTCTGTGTGCTGTTTGGCCTACAACAGATTTCAGAGCTGTGTTGATTAAAACAGCTGCCTGCCGTGGCTGCAAATGAAGTTGATGAGAATGAACCTAAACAATTAGCTAAAATATGCTAAAATAGTAATAATTCTCTGCAGGTTTATCAGGACAACTGACCCCTTTCACATTACACATTCATGTCATCATTGTTAAAATAAAAACATTGGTCAGTGCAGCTTTAATGTGAGAGTTCACATGTTAAGTGTTAGCGTACAGTGAGTGGGCAGGTACAGGAAAGATAGTAAAACACAACTTGAAAGGAAAAAAGTGGTGTGATGCCATCTGTGAATGCTCTTGCTCGCTGCTCACTTCCCTCCTGTGTTTTACTGTGACAAGACACTTGTTCCTGTTTACAGAGTAAGGACTCCCATGTTGTGTCAATTCATGTGTGAGACTTCCTTTGAGATTTCCTTCTCTCTGTTTTCCCGTACTTATCACAGGCCCCTCTCCTGAGTGTTTGAGCTGATGTGGCTGGAAGAATTGGCAACTATTATTTATTTGGCTTTTTTCCACACCTGTTGCACTGAGCCTAAAATAGTGTGACTTTGCTGTGGAGTGGGATTTCGCATCCGGCTAAACTATATGCTTCACATTGGTAGTACAGCCTTTTTCCAACTGAGTATCTGTTGTTAAATACATCTTGATCATTGGTCTCAGTGGTGAATAGCTGTACCTGCAGCATACATATTTTATATGCAGGGCCTTAATCCTCAACATGCTTCCTGTCAGTGATCATTGTGTAACACCGGTTATGAAACATTTTAATTGAGGAAGTCTCAATCTTGAATACAACTCTTCAGCTTTGTCAATTATTTTGCTTGTGCATCATTTGAATAAATGACTCTTCAGGCACTGGTCTCATTAATTGATGTGCTCCACAGTGTACGCTTTCTCAATCAGCGTGTTTGCTGATTGACCTTCTTCTCAATTACGCCATTGGTCCTTATCTCTGAGGAGTCTCGCTTATTCACGAAGATGAGACAAGTGATGACTAAAATGTTCCAGAAGTTAAAAAACTGGGTCTTTGCATGATTCCCCTTCACCTCCAATCTCTAACTGCATGGAAATATACCTGCAAATGCAGCACGCCGGCATTTGCTGAACAAACAGTGTGCACTTTTGCTGAATCTGTTTGAAACTTTGGGTTTGCTGGTGTTTATATTGTATGTATAATGCTATTGTTTTCCTTGCTGCTGTTTCCTAGGAGACAAACCGTTATTTCAAATTTCCCAACAGGGCAAAGCTTTTTGCACACCAATCAAAGTTACAGCAGTTTGGCTGAGCATGGATTCTCTGTGTGTAGATCTAAAGCTGCTTCCTCATTTGGCTTCATTGGTTTCTCTTGTGCATGAATGCACTTAAATCCCTCTGGAACAGCTGCACTTATAGCCGCTTAAAATATCTCATTTCTATTCTTTGGCACAAACACACTGGTTATGCATACAGGGTCTGAGGAGGTGTATGTGGTTTGTGTGTCGTACTGAACAGTCAAGAAAAACAAATCATTTATATTTTATATATATATATTTCAGTCAGACAACACACGTTGAAATGTTCATTACAAGAGCAGAACATAGTTAAAGTTTGGCGTCTGGGCTCCGACCTCATCACTCCCTGCAGATATGTTTACATGAGATATTGGGGAGTGATGAGCAATAATCTTAACCCCTAGCTGGAGCCCGCAGGTGGATTCTGTGGTGGTGGTGGGCTGAAATAACAAGTGGCAATACTGATGCAGAGCAGCAGTGGCACTGACAGGCAGAGGGAGAGATGGGAGATTTTTGCAGTTTAAATAGACCGCCACATTGGGAGGGTGTGTTTGGTAAATGGTTGTGGAGAATGAGGTATGTCACATGTCGAGTTGACTGCCGGAACTAGCTTAGTTTGTTACACCTGTGTTTATATCACTGTAACAAATCAAATGTATATTTTTTTGGGTAAAAATGACATCAAAAGATAGATACCACTCTCGTGTGTGAATATAAAAACTAGAAGCAGGAGGACACAGCTAGCCTAACTCTGTCCAAAGATCATAAATACATCTAGCAGCATCTCTATAGCTATAATAAACACATTATATCTCTTTAGTTTAATTAAGTGGCCCAGCTATTTCTTGGCAAACAGTGGCCAGGTGCATTAATATCCAGGAGCCTTTTCATCACTGTGAGGTTGCCAGGAGACCAGTCAACCGGAGACTTCAAATTCATGAGAAATCATTTAGAGATATTGTATGTCAGAGATACCAACTTCTATCTGTTTTCTGTGCTTGTTTATCCAGGTCAAACGTAAGCATATTTATGCCTTCAGGCAGTTTCAAGTTTCCGTGTCTTTGGGGTTTTGGGAGGAAATTGAATTCAAACTGATGTAAACACATACAGCAACAGAGAAGGACTTTCTCCTTTTTGTTTTTATATTTTATATGGTGGATTTTATATGGAAATAATTCAGCTATAATAACCCGTTAGCAGGAAATATCCACACCAAGTGGCAGAAATAGAGGCACAGAGAGATCAAAATGCTTTTCTCAGACAGAATCTGCAGGTGCACCCAGACATTAACCCTACACCTTCCAGACAAAGGACAGGGACATGTACTCAACCTGCAGAGGTGGGCGGATGTGGAAGGCAAAATGGATAAAATAAAATAAACAGAACAGTGACAACTGTTGTGACCCACCGACCTCCACATCAGCCTTAACGGCTGCCTGCTGATACAGACTGAACAGTGCAGCTGGAGCTAAAACTTACAAGTCTATATATGTCAGACTTCAAGAACAATTGAAAAAATTGAAACAAGTATTCTGTTTACATGACAATTAAGTACATTTAATATTTAATATTAGCTAACCTTAACTGTCTTAAAACAGTATTTATAGATTTATTTGGCTGCTGAAGGGCCACAGAACAGTGAGTAAACACAACCTTGACATTTTAAAACCACCTTTATAAA
This sequence comes from Nannoperca obscura, assembly GCA_036024295.1. Taxonomy (NCBI): domain Eukaryota; kingdom Metazoa; phylum Chordata; class Actinopteri; order Centrarchiformes; family Percichthyidae; genus Nannoperca; species Nannoperca obscura. The sequence continues at coordinate 32,010 of JAVQJL010075911.1, read as the reverse complement.
GTTGTTATGTTGTATGTGTTAGCAACAGTCCATTATTTACTCTCGTTTTGCTTTGGACTCTACCAGCTCCTGAGGGAAATATCTGGCTCTTTAGCTGCTAAATGCTTCACTACGTTCACCAGCCAGTCGCTAAATGTGTCTGCCTGCTGTTTGCTGCTGAGCAGGTAATGTACAGGGGGTTTGTCAGTGCTTTTTTGATGAAAACAGATAACAGGTTGCATACTGTTAAAACGTTCTGTAGAGCTGAGGGTTACTGCATAGTGCGAAGATAATTCTCTTTTGAATCCATTCAATGTGAAAACGTTTATTGGTGCAGGGTTAAATGGCAGGATTATTGCATTACCTTCGTTTCCTACCATGTTCTAATGAAAGCTTTAACTTATATATGGCTTCAGTGTTTCATTTGAATAATTTCTTACAATCTTTATATTACATTTCCAGCTTAACACCTTGTGTCTCATAAACTGAAACAAAATAATTTAATTGGTTATTTTTAGGACAACATTATGGCAATCCACTTAAGACCTCTGTTAAGAAAATGTCTAAATAGCTCAAAGGAATATCCCTCAAGAGCACTTTTGTGAATTGCTTATAGCAGGAAGAACTGGGACAACCTATTCTTTCAAGCTATTTCGAAGAGATAGCTAGACCAGCAAATTGCAGCAGTACGTTTCCAAAAAATGTCAAGGGCACGGAAGCATCCTCACATCTGTGTTGTCAAATCACAAATGTGTCTAATAGAAATGAAATCTGTCCAGACCTGAGCTTGTGAAGTCAACTTTTATGCCTTGGGCAAAGACTTCCTGCCACACAGCCTCTCAGAGATGCTTCAATCTCTCACTAAACACAGTCTGAGGTCAAATCAATGAGATATTCCAAAAGACTCTTTGCATTTATATGTTAAAGGCCTGAATTTACAACCAGCCCTGACAGAGTGTTTAATGATAGGTTATTATCTAAAATCACATATTGTGATGATGATAATGATGATGATAATGATAAGAGAAAATGATAGAGCATGTCATCTACTTGCTAAAAATAATGCTAAAAGCTGTATTGTTGGGCTGCTGTCATTGCTATATATCAAGCCCACCTTCTCTAAGTATGCTCCACAGGGAGTATTGCTGCAGTAAAGGTCAGGATGTCATTCATCCTCTCAGCATGAGAGGATATCCCATTTTCAACAGTTTGGACACGACAGGAAAATGCTGTTAAACTCAGGGAAAGGTCAAAGTTTAAATCATTCCCCTCTGGATTAAAGAGTTGGTCTTTGCAGTCAGATTGCCTGTTAGACTTGGTTTATCTGACTTAAAAGGCCATTCATAAGTGGCCATCGTCTTGTTACATTTTTAGAGCAAAGCTGAATTTACAATGTTGGTTTATGGGTTGGATTGTATCTGTTTCTTCACAGTAAAAAAAAACATACACTCACTTAATCACATAACCTTTAAAAACAAAAACCTTTTATACATTTCAAAGCAATTCGTGCAACGTTTGTCGCTTGATCACTTGCCTTGCTTCTGGTGTTTATGCCATGCTAAGCTAAGCTATGCTAATTGTTTCCTGGCTCCAGCTCCATAGTTAGCCCACACAGAGAGTAAGGTATGGATTCTTCTAATCTGTCTGTAAAAAAAAAGTCTATAAGCTTATGTGTCAAAATGTCATTCTATTCCTTAAAGGGTTAATTGTCTAGACAAAACAGTTTAATTCAACGAACCTCAAATGCGCAGCTCTTCTTGTATCTACAGCGACACACATTCTATTTATCTGTGGTTTTCAGTACAATAGCTGGGTGCCAAAATTGATGTCTCACAAAGGAGGTAATTGAACAGCATTACCAAAACCAATACACTGTAATGTATTCAATAGTATGGTGTTTTATGGCCACAGCAGCTCGGTGCACTCCTTAATAGATGCAAAGAAACTAAATCTAAAAATAATGGAAGACAAAGGAAAAGACGGTGCCAATTATAAGCTGAATAATACTGAAGTATTAGACAGTCTGCAAAGGACCAGTCACATGAAATCATTATACACACACACACACACACACACACACACACACACAGTTCCAGCTTCCTCTCGATGTGTGAGGTAACCACTGCTCTCACCATGTACCTCTCCAGCCCGAGACGGTAGCGGTTGGTGGCTGAGTCACTGCTCTTTCCTTATGTCACTGCAGACAGAATCGCTAATGAACCAACCAATCTCCAACCGGGCTTGCTCTGCGGTGGCCTGTCTGCAGGATACAAAATACTCTTTGCATCTCAGTATATATCAATCAGCCGTTTGAGTGACTGTATGGCTAATACAGCTATAGATAGTATAGTTTTCCTGCTATATGTTCAGACTGCTTACAAGGAAACTTTTTTTTTTATGGGTTTCACAACATTTTACCCAAAACAAACACTTCAATGAAATTAGTCTGTAGATTCTGCATGATTCTGCATCACCACTCCTGTGCCAGCAAGGAGCTCAAATGTGTTTTTTGTGTCTTTATAAAGCCAGTCTGCAATCACTTCAGCAGTGAATCATACCGGCTCCTATTTGAAGGGCACAGAGTCGTGGGTCGTGTCCTCTTGGTGTAATGCAGCATCTGAGGATGTGCTTATGCTCCTGTCTGTCTGGTGACAGGGCAGAGGCTGGGTGGTGACGCGCAATGTCACTCTCTATCTTTAGAGTCATTAAGTAACCAAGTAAGTCAGTTTGCATTTAGGAAAACCGTCACAGACCCTGATCAGAGTGTGTCTTTATGTTGCATGTTGCAAGTTGTATCTCTGTATTTTGTTCACAAGAAAGTAGAGGAGGGTTGTCCTATTCCACAAAGATGTACAAAGAGAGAGAAGCCTCTAAACAAAACACATGAGTTAAAGATATACAAGTTTAATGAAGGTGTCAACGAAGCAACGTATGAGTGGCAGCCTTCTCGATCCATGCTGTGCTTGTGAGCCATGAGGAACATTTTGTAACGTGTGACTCTGATCAGTTAGTCAGCCCTGATCCATTATTAGCCAGTGTCATTGCGTTTATGTGCAACACCATTGTATCCGTTCATAATTGAGCTGCACAGAACATCCGGATGCAGGTTGTCTATCTGGGACAAGTGCTGTATAATTCTTCATGAAAAATAAGGCTCTGATGTGGAAACTCAACACCACAAATGACTAAAACCACTACTGCGTAGGAATTCAGTATGCTAGAACAAAACAGGAATCACATTATGAAAGAATTGTTTGTACATTTTAGTCCAGACACACTGTTCTGATGTCCTTAAAGATGAAGTTAGTGATATTCTCTTGCTTTCCTATTGTCAATAAACCTCACGGAAAGATCAAAACCAAAAATGAAGTACTGTATATGTTGCTAATGGATGATAAAGGTAATTCTTCCGTAACACAGACCTAAAATTATTAAACTCTTAAAACCATAAAGTTACCATGATGTTGCACTGGGTTACATGTTTCTTCATTACTATGAATGTGGGCACTATGACAGAAAGAGCACCAAATGTGTATTAATCCAATGCTGAAAATAGTCCCCAACAAATACATAATTTACTCCTGTTTAAGTAACATTTTATGAAAACTACAGTGCCCAGCGTGCCACAGACAGGCGGGGAAAGTCAAAATATTGAGAGACCCACCAACACAACAGTCTTTTTGGTCTTTTCTTGGGATTTGTTGACAATAAGTAACACATAGAATTGCACCATACTTCTTTTCAAGAGCTAAAAGAAAGTAGAGATCCTCAGGAGTTTTTGCATATAAAATATTTTATTCTAAACCTTCTGAAAAGTTTGTCTTGATTTGAGGTGACATACCAACATTAACATATTAACAAAGTGGAAACACATGGTTGCCATACTGTTATTAAAACTAAAGAAAAGCCTGCGATTATAGACACATCTGATCTATAAAGACTGGAAGTAACATTTAAAGTAGCATGCAACACTTGTTGAAACCATGTTAATTTCTTAAAATGTGCACGTGTGTACATGACCCCCCACATGTATATTGGCACACTTTTACAGATGGGTTTATTGGGAATTGAAAAATCACAGAGTAAACAGTTGATTTTGTTTGCCTTGACATAATGGGCGTCTTTTAAAAAGATATTCAAGCATGCATTTTAGGAAGTTGACCAAATCCAAACCAAAGTTGTGGTTTATGTATAATGGATCTTAATGTCACTGATGCACATTTTTATTAAAATTTTCAGAAATCACATGATAACACTGTTATCTATTATTAGAATAATTATGACTATGATTGGTACATAATCATGTTTTTATGGCATTGTGTTTTTTAAATAAATGATGTGCCAGTGGCTTTAAAAAGCCTGTAGTTATTTTCACAGCATGCCCATTGAGCTAGCTGAACTTCTTTGCATACATAAATCATAATGTTAAATCATGTGCTTACATTCATAACGAGGCTCATCTCTGCCGTCATGAATGGACAGATACATTCAACATGCGTGAACTGGGATTTTGATGCAGCCACAGACTTAATTAAAAATTGCCGCCCTGGGAAAAGAAGAGGCCGCCATGTGAAAAAGCTGTGGGTGGAAATTAAATGAGTTTTCTCAAACCCCAATGCACACATTCATGCAAGTACACACAAACTTACTGTAAACACAATAATGCACACGTATCCTCACATGTGGCCTGATATGGCCTGACATATTACACAACACTCCTTCGACAGCACTCCTTGACTTTACTTAGCGTCGCCTTTCAGTGGCTGTCAATCACACGGCTGACCGGGAATAAGCAATATGACGACTTTTGGGGGCTTCGCTTTGAGCAGCAGCACTAAGGCTTGGATTGCTTTACCCCAGGCAACTCACCATTAATATACTAGTCCTTCTTTCTTTCAGTGTATTGCAAGTCAGTACATAAAATAAGGGGTCTGATGCTATTGATTGCTTTTTAAAGCACAAGAAGGAAAGAAAAATGTTTATTGGGATTTTTATAAACCAGACCATGTTTGAAAGAGTCTTCTTTCCTTATTTTTTACCTTATTTTATTACGAATCTCTTTGTGACTCCTGTTTGACGTGATTACACATGACAGCTGATGACCTTACAGTACAGTCAGTCAGGCTCCGCACAATTCAGCGCTCAAGCTTACGACAACGTTTCAAGAAAACCAGGAGATTCAGAACAGAAAAAGAGAATGAACTTGTAATCTGCTAATACTGTCCTGAACTGGGTTGCACCAGCTATTGGTAAGTTTGTGTGTCCTTTCTAATTTCTTAGTAACTGATCGCCAGTTTCATACCTGAGTTGGAACATTACAATTTAACAAATGTCTTAGCTAGTAAAGACCTATTAGTAGAAAAGGGTAAATCCATTGCTATGAATCTGTATCTGTATCTGTATGCTTTCTAATTAGAAATTACAATTTTAGGAAACTGAGTGATATACTAAACCTTATTAATGCATACATGGAGAAATGTGTTTCAGAATTAGTAATATGTTTATGCAGGTTTAAATGGGTGGGGAAAATCTAATTATGCTAACTTATTATTATTAACATTATTTGGTTATTTAGTCGATTTGAGGTATGTTGTATTATCATTTTTGTGAAATGTAATTTAAACTCTTCCCAGTAGACACCAATAGACACCAGAGATGTTCTCATCTCTGTGTAAGACCGAGTTTGTTTGCTGCAACCTGTTTTAATTTACTGATGTATAAATCTGCACCTAATGACTCAAATTATAAATAGGCTAAACTTACAAAGAGCTGGTGCAACCGCTCATTTAGTTTAGGAATCAAATTACACAGGATGTTAGGTTGCCCTGAAATTTACTGTACAAAACAATAAATGTAGTCCATTTTAACACATACATACTCTTTTCCACCTGATAATCCATAAATTATAGACATTTGGTATAGCAGACAAGTAAACATGGTTTGCCACATATGGCATACTGTCTTGTAAGTCACACTGTATTGTAAATGTATTTTAATGCTACAAATGCACTATCAAATGTATTGAGAATATTACAGCATAACTTGCTGGATTGAAGCACTGAATAACTCATTAAGACACACAATCCAAACCATTCAACTGGGAGACACCAGATCCCAAAATATCCTTGCACATGGTAATGTCATCAAAAGCAATCCATTCTGATCCTTGAAAAAATGGTTCTAGTTCAAATGTGAAATCAAAATGTATATTCTGTTACAACAATCAGAGTGAGATTAACTGTGCCACAATGATATTCCTACCATTTTCAAAATCTTTAATCAACACCAAATCAGCCGCAGAGGCGTTTATTTAAATCAGTGCTATGTGATGCAACTCATAGACCTCGAAAGTCGTGATAATTTAGTCACTGCAGTGAAATACAGCAAATAGAGGTTTCTGATGGTGTACATTCAGTGTTGGCAATACATAAAGGATCTCACCTTTACCAGCTGAGGAAAAATCCCCTAACTTCAAATTTGAAGGGAGCCCTGAGAGCTGCAAGACCATGAAAAGATTCAGTATGCCTCACAGTCCCAGAGCTTCCATTGCTCCAGTCCCATACATGCCAGGATTTGTAAAAAAAAAAAAAAAGAAGACAGTGTTGATGCACTGAGCTTTGTGTTTCAGATAAAAAAAACATAACGTTGGATTCAGTTTCTAGAAATCTGCAGGATTTACAAATAACAGAAAGCACTCCTGATCATTTGGTCAGAGAGAATACGTCTCTGATTCCTCTGTCAGAAAAGCAGGATCATAACTTTGGTATAGGGGAGAAATCGGACTGATCAGTGAGCCTGGCACTGTTTGGTTAATGCAACTATCTCAGCACATTAAGGCTGGTAGTAAATAGCTGACATTTTCCCAGTTTTTAATCGGATCTCAAGAAAGCTTCTCAACTCAGTTGCCATGGATACCGTAGATTCCTCTTAAAATTAGTTAAATAAAAATGTCCATGTCCTCTCCTTCCATTAGCCTCTTCTTCACACTGTGAATGTCTTCAAAATAGATATCTTTATTACCACTGTGTCAGTCTTTCATGCACCACCATCCTCACATGTTCAGTCTGGGTTTTCAGTAAGGCACACATGGATTATTCCTTAGGGTGAAAAGCTGAATGTCCGTCATGGAGGAACAAAAATGTCGACATTCGTCTCTTTAGCGAGGGCAGACTGACCGGCGAATGCAAGGCATATAAATTCATACTGGAAGAAATGTAAACTAAAAGAAAAAGCCACATTCCTTTGTATTAGCACAGGACTGCTGCTTCGTCAAGAACCAGTGTTCATTGTTTATGGAGTGTTTTCAGCAGTGAGGATTCTCTTTATCTGATGCAGATTTCAGGGCCTCTGGAAATTCAACAAGAGATGAGCATCTATTGCTTTCTAAGTTTGATGGATGTATTTATTTCTGTGTGTTTACAGGCTTTTTTGTGGGAGGGGAAGATGTCCCGTGTGTTGCTACCTCAATATGGGCTTTCATTTCCCTCCTGCTCGTGAGAGAAGTTTGAAACTCATGCCTCTGATACAATCATTTGTTCCAGTCTGGATCATGCGTCTGATTTGGCTCAATCACTAGCACAGCTTTCGATCATGTTGGCACGGACATAGTGAACGGAAGTCGGACTACTTCATAGAGTGAATGGAACCTGTGAACTAACACACCACACGTTTTGGTATGAGTGTTAAACACGCACGTGAAATTATGGAGCTTGATGACTGATCTGTGTTTAAGTCACACTCAGGGTTTTCAATCAATGATTGCAGCGCAATCCACTTAATGAATGCACATGGGTACCCTATCACAGATGCTTAGTCAATAAGTACAAAAGTGTGTATCTGTTTGTAAGCTCTGTCCGCTACCAGGCGTGTTGCACTCATTTTCACGATGCTCCTCATTTAAAATTTTCGATGATGGCGATCTCCCGCCGGTCAGCGTAGTCTGGGCTAAGACCGTTCAGGTAGAGGCTTCCATTCCTGGCCAGGGCCCCTGAGACGGGACTGAGGGAGAGAGTCAAGTTGGGGTAAGCCTCTCTGTCCTCACACAGGTTGACCGACAGCGTCCTCTTGCCGGGGGTCATTTCCTGGTTGATGGACGTGTTAATACCCAGCTCGGACGACAGCTTGCGCTTGATGGATGCAGCACGCTGGAACTTGTCATAGATGTCAACGCTGAGCCGCCGCCGGGTCTCTTTGAACTCTGCTGACACGTTTGCTGTCCACTCGGCTGCGTGAGCCCGAAACTCCCCAACCTGCAGAGAGAGACAGCAGATTGATGCCTGCAGGTGCTCAAGCACAACCTGTTCATCCCTATAATATCCAAACATGCTACATTCACATCTGCAATTACAGTAAATTAACTTCAGAAAATGTCTGTTATTTTTTTAAATATTGTCTCATGCGTGCTAAAGAAATGGAATTAAGTGCAAGTAGATTGTTTTAAAGAGATGATTATAAACCAATGTCTGCCTGGAAATCAAATTGTCAAAGCTTTGTTGTAGAAAATTATAATCTAAAGCATAGAAACTATTTGGTTCTGGAGCAAAAATTTTGGTTAAATGGTTAAGAAACATTATGCATCCTTGATTTCGTCAGAGGTGCTGAGTAACAGTTATGTTCACAAAGCGACAACAAATACACACTGTTATTCTTTTATTCTACACAGACATGACAATGTTTCTACCCCAGATATTTTTAGACGTACATTTCTGTTTGCACCCTCACATTTAACTGAGGCCATGAAGTCCTGAAGACTTTGTGCTTGAAATGTTTTCCTGTCCATGCAGAATAAATATAATACAGGAATTGGAAATCAGACAGCAGTGCTGGTATTTTTTTTGTCTTTCTGCGCCTTTAAATGGTTAATTAATGACATATCACACATGCACAAAAGCCCCATGTCTATTTTTGAATGTATTCATTGGTGTCAGACAGAATAGCCTAATAGAACCGACCACCTAAATGTGAACAGCTCACCAATAATTAATGGAGTTCATTCTTGTGAACACAAATGCCACATCCATTAATCTATGACTAGTAGAGACTAATGTTTAACAGCTCTAGCCTTAAGCGTTCTTTTAACATGGCTCGGCTGAGACCGTTGCTTGCTTATTCAATTTTATGCTGAGTGTTAGATGAGAAGACCAGTGCAACTACATATTGATTAGTGACCTCATTCTGTTTTTGAGTAACTACCACAAGCTCAGGTGTTTACGAGCCCTACGAGTATTGGATAATGGGAATAAAAGCAGAAAAACATTTGGGTATTAGAGGTGATTTTAGAAGTAGGATTGTGCTGTGGTTGCCACTTTGTTCTGCACAATTGTTGGCAGCTATTGCTGTTGAGAGATGTTGTACAGATGTGACAATGTGTAGACATGTTCGCACCTTACCCACCCATCACTTCACTGTTGAGGTTTTATTCTAAACTTGACTGCCGGATCCTGCAGCAATAAAAAAGAAATGTCCTTTGTGTGTGAGCAGTGCGTGTCCTAATGGCTCAGGCTTCTGGAGACAATGCACTGTATCTGGTAGGCGATGTCTGTTTATGGTCCTTAAGAGGCAACAGAGACGAGAGGAGCAAACACATCATTGATCTCACCTTCATAATGCATTAGGTCTCTTTCTCCAGGCTGTTCAATTATTTATGAGGCTCTGAGGTGTGCTTCTTTAAAGCGGACTTCTGAGCGCTCACGTTGAAACTGATGTGGTCTGTCTGTATGTGCACGCACATTAGACACAAATACGAGAGCACAAACACGAGTGCACAAACAGTTGAGTACGTGCTTCCTCGTTCTCCTTCTCACTTTCTCTGCCTGATTGTCCTCGCCTCCCCTCCCCCCCAAACGGCAATCTCCCACTGAAACCCTCTCTCTGAGTAATGTATTTCTCGGTAGAGCTCACAGCCTCCACAGCTCCGCAGCTAATTATGCCTGTGCAAGGATTCCCTTTGCAGAGACCAAAAGGTGTGCATGTGGTGTATGCAAGAGATTGCATGTGTATGCTGTTTGGTTCTCTCCACCCTTTTAACATATAACTTATTACCCTGCAACAAAAGCAAAGTATTGTATTACTCAGCAGCAGCCTCTGAAAACCCAGCAAATATTGAATCCAACTCTGGTACGAGATTGTATTTTCTCCACAGGAAATGGATGAAATGGAAAGCACCGTGAGGTATTATGGACGGACGTGATCATGCCTGTGAATTAACTACAAATGTCTCCCCACTTACAATATTATATTTGTGGCTAGTTAGGCCGGTGGAGAGGCACGCAGGGTTCAACATAAAGCAGCAGTGTGAAGTGGTGTAATGCAGTTAGAGTTGCACTAGAATTAGTGATGTTTTCTTTTAATATGAAACAAACAAACCCCACCTGCAGCTAAAGTTCAGAAGAGCAGGTTTTTATTTCCTATAAAACATGCATATGCTAATGGTTTGACAGGCTACAGTCCTTCTCTAAAGGACTTTGTATATGAAAACAAAGTGCCTGTCGGATCGTCTAAGAGCTTCAAAAACCACCTTGTTGTAACTTTTTGATCCTGTGAGCGATGATTTTTGACTGAAATATCTTTGCTATTGGGACAAAACTGGGATTTATCTGGACCACTGGATTTAATTAAACTAATTAAAAATGTAAAAACGGCTTCTAGCTAATGAGCATAAAACTCCTAACATCCACTCCACCTCTCTGTGAAAAACCCTCAAAGGTGAAATTAAGTTATTCCTCCTATACGTAAGAGTTTTTTGCGTCACTTCTAGTGTGACATAACTCACAGCACGTCAGCACATACCTCCTCTTTAGTTTTCTTGGAGATGACCCTGAACCAGTCTCCAATCATGCTGAGCACAGCGGCAAAGTACGCCAGGCCCACCAGGATCCAGAACCACACCACAGGCTTGTAGTAGTCCAGATACTCTGGATTCTCGGACCCACCTGCAGAACCAAAAACGCAACAAGTGGGTTATAAAAGTCTGTTCATAATCCTGAGTTACTTACCAAACTGCATCATTCTGAGAGGAAGAACAAACACAAGCAGGATTGATTTAATGTCTGATAGGTTTGGTCAGTTGGGTAAAATGGATCTTTAACTTTCATACTTTTACTTTTAAATGAGCCTCTGTCTTTCCATCTTACAGGGTGGTTGTGTCTTTCTGCTGTGGTGTTGCCTTTAATTTAGTGTTTGACTCAGTTCTGAACAGGTCCATTTTGTAAGAATATAAAGAAAACAAAGAGGGAGACACTGACACTGACACCTTATAAGTAAGAATAACATTGCACAAAGTCACATATAAAATAAAATAAAATAAAATATTTGGTGTGTTACCATCAGTACATATTTAAATGTGGCTCCCACCACGATCTGTATCTTTGCATGAATAAATCAGCTGTGATGCAGCACCATTATAGCACCAGTTTAACTAACCGCAGTGCAGGCTCATCAGTTTACTAACACCGGCGTTGGCCCAGGTGGCTTAATCTAATTATTCTCAGGAAGGTTTAATTTAACAGCTAAGTGTTTGTGATTTTTCACATCTGCCTCCCCCTTGTTATCTGCCAAGCAGTTCAAATCAAGCTAATACCACCTGCTTACACACACACAAAGGTTTTTCTTTTTTTGTGGCTCTCACGTACACACATATAATCTGTATAATGTATTGTGTGTACTATTAATCCTGGCTACAGGAGCCGTTTTCGAGCGAACAGTTTGACATTTTGGAAAGATCGATACCGCTCTCAAAATATGAGTCTACCATCAGCAGGAGGTTAGCTTAGCCTAGCATGAAAACAGTGGGAAACAGCTAGGCTGGCTCTGTGAAAGATGACTAACTCCACCAACCAGCCTCCCAGGTCACTAACTGACACTTGTCGCGTTCGTTTAATCTGTACAATGAAAAATTGCCTTTTTAAAGACGATTATATGTCAGACTTCTTGACTGGGAGCTGTAACTTCGTGGAGTCTCTGCTGGTTGCCTGGCAACTGCTCCCAGCCAAGAAATAGCCTGGCACGTATCAAGTAAAACAGCAAATGTACGTCTTTTCAACTCCGATTTTGTGTGAGTTATTCAAACAAGATTTATTATGTTATTTAGTGAACCTTTGTCTTTATGCTAAGCTAAGCTTACTGGCACAGACATGAAAACTTCTAAGTGTAATAAGTGTATTTTCCAAAATGTCAAACTATTCCATTTAATATAAGGGATTATCGCTGGCATGGGATGGCTCCGAAAAATGTGGATGAATGTGGAAATAAGACACAAAAAGAGAATTTATGTCTGTAACAGAGACCATTAGAGGCATGAGATCATTATGATTGATTAATAATGTCATTTTTAATGTGCTATTAAAATGTGTGAGTAGAAAATTAATAACCTGTTTGATTTTTTTGGGCTGCAATGAGTGTAGCTTTCTGGTTTAAGAGTTGGGAGCACTAAACACATTGCAGGCATGCAGATGCATTAGAAACAGTCTGAATACACCTATCATAAGTAGAGTGTTATAGCAGGCCAACGAGAGGCTGACTGTATCGCTGCGGTGCACATCTGTTGAGTCAGACTGGCTGAGGAATAACTCAGCTATAAATACACTGATTCTAAACTGGGCGTCAGGCATAAAAATGAAAGACGACCTATAAATCTGACAGAACACCAAGTGACCTTTTTCACCAGCGACAAAGTCTCCGAAGCCGATCGTGGTGAGGGTGATGACGACGAAGTAGATGGACTCGAGCGTGCTCCAGCCCTCGATGTGCTTGAAGATAACGACTGGCAGGGCCACAAAGATGAGGCACCCGAACAGGATGAAGAGCAGCGTGGAGAAGACGCGGATCTTCGTCTGACTGACTTTCCACTTCTGTAGAGAGAGAAAAGAATTGTTAATACAAAGATTAAATGATTTCCTCATACAGAAATTCTACTTTTTTTTTATGAAACCAGAGGGAATGAGAGGGGGACTTTTGAAAGAAATGACACAGTCAGAGCAGAGGAACTATGAGGTTGATGGTTTTGTGTTAGCGTGCACTGTGATTAGTGATGTAATACAGTTTCACTGGCCAACATGGCCAACATTTAGTCCACAGGTATCGGTAATTTCCTTAAATGTTTGTGAAGGAAGTGAACACTTGAAACCTATTTCCCACTGTCTCTTTTCCCGCAGTCTTTTACCTTTTTTGTTCACTTCACATTGTGATGAGTCACTTCCTTTGCCCCCCCCTTTCCAGGAATACATTTGCTGTTTTCTAACATCTCAGACGTCAGGCTGCCGAGCTCATGTGACATAACTTTCGCTGTCCGATGGCACGTCCACCCGAGCTTGGGAGAGATGGCAAGTGATGTGCTGTAATATGGATGACTTCTAAAAAATTTCACATGAGATCATAGTAGCAGATATCATGATGGATTCAATTAAGTTACAGCCCGTGCTATCAGCTGTAACAATAAGAATTTTAATTTGACGTGAGACCCACAATCCCTCTTTTGCATCATGGTTGCAGTACATTTGAGTACACTCTGCATGCTGCTCTTTTCTCTGCTGCCTTTCCACTTGAGGTGACTGCTTTCAGCTGGTTCCCTGTGCACCGTGCCCTTTTCCCCTCCAGTTATGTAAGGCTAAAGCACAGTGCCTCTGAGGGGAAGCAAAAAGAGCCGGCAGACATCAGATCGCTGAGTCTGTGATGTCCTCGCTGCACTGAACAGTACAGTATAGTAAGTTTAAAGAGACCCACAGCGAGCCTTACAGGACCAAAGTAGGGACTAGTGAAGCTGAGGTGGTTTCTCAGACAGCATCTTCACTGCACGGCATCTACTTTAGCAGCTAAGTCTTTTGAGACTTGATTAAGCTTTCTGCAGAAAGGACCCGTTGATGTGCACTCAAGGGGTGTCACAGTCAAGAAGGGCCAGGAAGAACCTGGTTACACTGTCTTTATTGGAAGCAAGTATGTGAAGGTAGCAAAGCCCAAACAAGTCAGCAGTCAGATAAGGAATCCCATAACAGAATGAATTCCCAAGGGTTAGCAAGGACAGACAGAAGGACAGTTTTATGGCAAGAATGATCAAGAGACAGAAATGAAATCAACATGATACAGATTCATATGGATATAGAGTAAATTTCCATTACACAGTCCATCCATTTCCATTGTTCGAGCTTCAACCTCTCTCCTCCACAGCACCCGCAACAATCTTGGAAACCCACCGGCCATCTCTTTACAGAGATTACACAAGCAATGAATCAAAATCATAATGGACCTGTTGCTACCAAGTATCTGTTTTTTTGAAAATCTGCTACTGTTTCTGCTTTTATGGTGAAAATAAAGGCTTTTATGCTGAAATCAGAGTTTTAGTGGACTTTTATTAGCATTTTATCTGAGTATTACAGAACGTTTGCACATACGTCCACAACTGTACGAGCAAACTACAAACATGACACGGTTATTAATATATCTGCAAAGTCGCACAATGTTGATACTGAAACTACGGCATCAGTTAAATGTTCACTGACATGCATTTCATTTGTTTTCCTAAAATATTGGTGCTGACTACATTAGGTTAGACCCCAGGGACTCCCTCAGGGTCACCAGAAGTCCCGTCTTACTCGCAAAAAAAGCACCAATTTGCATCCAAGACCGTGATACTAGTCAGCAGTCTGAACTGTTCCACTGTGGAAAATTATTTTACTCTCCAGTCGCATCGGGCCATGATATTAGCTGGTTCTTACGACTGCTCTGCCAACATACGGTACACGGCTCCAGTCACAGTCCACCAACACCCAGATCGACTGAGAACACGGACGCTAACAGCTACTCACCACCTCAATAACTCTTCCCACTCATGAAGAAAAGTGCTGTGTAACTGGTGGCATCTGTGCTCTCTGTCTTCACCATATTCATTTGATATTTTCGTTTCCTTTGAACTTCATGCTATTTTATAGAAATTCAGGTGTTTTTTGTTTTCAAACCAACGGCCTTGCTCCGTATTATATTAATGAACTCACTAGAGTGTCATATGCCCCCCAGAAACAACATCCCACTCCCTATTGTTTAGGGAGTAGGATGTTGTTAATTAAGCAATATTAATTATTTATGTATTTATTTAACACGTGTTATGGTTACATTTATTTTTGTGAGTCATTTTGAATCTGTAGTTCTGTAGTTTGTTATAGATTAATTATTATCTGTCCAGTCATGAATTAGCTGCACAGTCCATTTGACAAACAATGTAGTTTATAGATGTAGTTCTGGTACATGGACAAGTGAAAAGCAAACAACAGATGTTCGCTTTGACTTTAAGAAGATGACAAACTCATTTAATCTGCTTTAGGTCTTGCCAGTCACTGTTGTCAGATATCATCCTTATTGGCTTGTGCACTGAGCAGCTGGTTGATTGCTTTGTTTTTTCAGGGCCAACATTTTGAGTTTCCAGGAGAAACTTAATGACTAAGCATCAACCGACTGTACAGCAGAGTCCATTTATGTTCTCTATGTCCAACGTGATTAATGGTGCCTTCTAGCTGCTCTGGCATAACTGTGTTTTGGTTTGTGTGTATGTACTGTACGTGCTTGTATATAGACAATGTGTGAATTGCAGTGTGGTAAGTAAGCCTAACATTATTATTTCATAGTATCGATCTGGTGTGCTGCCAGTTTATTCCACTGCCATGAACAAAGAAACAAGATGGCAACAGTCCAGTGAGTTCAACCCAAAAGGCAACAGAAACTCAAAAACTCTTCTTTGCTCTAAAACACCTGGGCTTTCAGTCCTAGAACAAACTGTCTGCATTGCAGATTAGTTTCCAGGAATTTGTTGACATGGCAACCCAAAAACTGCTTCCACTTCTCCCAAGCAGTCAAGTACTGACTAGTGAAGTCTGAGGGGAAAAAACAAATCCTGCACTTTTGAATGTGAATATTCAGCTATAGTGTTTAAGAGTGTTTTTGTTGCAGCTTTAACTTTGACACTTAGATATTGCAGATCTTGACAGTCCCAGCAATATACTATAACAGCTGCCTGGATAATTAAGTTATCAAACTTTACTGTGCTGCTTACATTAAAATGGCTCATTGCACAAAGGTAAACCCAAATGATTTAGAGACAAAAACACGCTCATATAAACACAGGAGCTCACCACAATCATCTTCTCTACTTTGGCGATGCCCTTCCCAAAAATGGTCCCCAACTGGTCCCCGACACCAGCCAATAGGAATCCAAATAGTGGAATCCCCAGCAGAGCGTAAATGATGCAGAAGATCCGGCCACCTTCTGTGTGAGGAGAGATGTTCCCGAATCCTGCCAGAAAGGAGACACAGATAGTTAATTAGCTCATCAGGCAACATTTCATTCAAAGTGTGAGAGTAAATTAGCTGCAGTGCAGGTTATGAACAGGACATTTCAAATTCAATAAAGGGTACAGGCTGTTCTCGTAAAATATGTTCTAATTTGTACATTCATTTCAAAAAGAGAACGTTAGTGCTTGTTTTATTTCAGAACTGCGTGTAGCTTTTCTTTGTCTTGGAAGGTTGTGTCTTTGCTATATGTGCAACTTAAAGTTGCTTAAAACAAGTTTAAATCTGAATGAACTGACGTTTTGCTACCTTTTTATTTACATGTATGCATAAATCTGTTAATTAGAAGAGAAGACTGTCGAGGCAGTTTGCAGTGCTACTGAGTGTACTGTAAAAAACCAGCATGCAGCATTTAGTAACTCTGCTCATGGTGTTGCACAGACACAGAGAGCATTTACACAAAAGGGATCCTGTCAATCCACTGTCTACAACTGTATGTTTTGGTTTTTCATTTAAATTATGATGATTTTCTTTGTGTTTTTGTGATATTAGTGCACATATTACACTCTCTCCTGCTCTTTGCGTTTTGAACTCTTCATTGGGACGAACAGAAAGCATTTTTGCAAGAAATACCCTTTAAATTCTTTATTTCCCTGCATGTACAGTTATGCTGGTGCCTTGCAATAAAACGCCTTAGTGCAGGGAAGTGTGGTCCTCGTCCACTTTAATAGCACAACAAATGAATGTTACCACTGCTTGTCAGTGTATATTCTGTGTTTGTTGCACATTAGGTATCTTATCAGTGCACATAATGTTGTCATCAAAGCTGGCAGTGGAAGTCATATCAATTTAAAATAAACTGGGTAAACAAGAAAACATTTGGCAAAGCTTGAGAGTGCTATAACTCCTTTGCTTTGAGAAATGTCACTAGTGGGAGTGGAAGTTGTGTAAAAGCACTGACTAGAGTTTATAATTTACGCCCTGTTTTCTCAAGCAACTCTGATGTGAATGAAAAATTTAAAGAAAAACAAATGAACACTCAAAATGAACAGACAGAGTTTGCTGTACATGCCTTTGTATGTATGCACGTACACATACAAACACACACACACACACACATGCCCATCGACGGGTCACTACCTTACATCTTATCATCATGTGCAACACAAACAAAACCTTCAAGACCTTTCACCTTTGTAAACCTGACTACACATATTCAGCAACTTTCATAATTTAAGGTTTCATAAGGGGTGTGCATAATGAACTACCACTACTTTTCTCCATTAATGCAGTCATTTGTCTCGAGATAGGAGCTGCAGGGTACCTTCTAATGACTTCCCAGCCTCACATTGGACACTAAATGTGAAAATTGTCAATCAAGTCTAATTTATTTCATGATTAGTTCAACAGGAGACGGGATGAAGGATTAACACCTCTGGGTGCCCCTGCAGAACAAACAAAAAACAAAACAAAACAGCAGCTCTCCTCTCTCATCTGAAGCTGCACTCACTTCTTTTAACTTTTAAGATTTTCGACGGAATTAAACAGATTCATTCTCGCTCACCTTTGAATGCTATCTCAATATCAGACATGAAGAGCAAATCGAGTTGTGTCATGCACTGGGATAAAGTGGTGGCATTCACAGACAATTAACTGTCCTTGTATTCAAATAAATAAAGAATAAAGAATAAAAAATACATAAAGCAAAATGTGGTTAAAAACCACATAAGCATGTTTTTTTAAGACATTCAGCACTTGAAAGTTGTTAAAAATGTTAAGAAATAAAGAATATGTTTATGTAAACTAATGTAAATCTAATTTGCATTAAAATATGGAATTCAGGATTCAGATGACATATATTTGGCAAAGACATATGACTTTTACAACTGGCTTAGATACTTAAACTAAAGGTTAAACAGCAAATTCAGTTAAATGCCAAAAAGTCATTCACCTAACTTCACACTTGACTCACAACCTGCACAAATAACACATTAACCTTCAGATTTCCACTTTATAAAGAGGTAAAGCCTCAAAATGGACAAACCCATTTGTCAGTTTGGGCCCCAAATAACTGCAGTTATGACATCATAACACTACTGACTCGGTTATGTAATGATCACATGCAGTAACGCGTCACAGCCTGTACCATCTCTTGAAGGAACAAATGAAATTGCAGTAGACAATAAAAGCTTAATGACTTCCTTCTAAACTCATTAAGTGATGCTAGGCAGCACAATATTTAACTGTAGTGACTTTATCAGCTTTTGTTACAGACACACACTGTTGGTTTTGTTGATTTTTTTTGGACTGAATTTGCGAAAAAAGACGCTGCAATAAAACCCTGTCATGGTGGAATTAAAGTAAGCTCATTGGGGGAACACTGTCTCATTGTTTCTATCCTCCCTGTAATTAGACACACTAGGATGTTGCCTGGGATGAATTTTACATTCAGATTCAAGAATAAAGAAGAGGACATTTTTTTCATGGTACTGTACATCACATGAAATGTTAAAATAAAATAGTTGTCTGTGGAATCAGGACACCTATTCACACACTGGAAACAGCAGGTTTATTAAAAAAAAAGTATAATGACGACTTTTTCTTCTATGTATGAGATCTGTTTTGATCTATACACTATGGGAAATTGGATTTTCAGTAGGAATATAACCATTACGGGAGCTCTTTAACTCCCGGGAGAGTCGAGAAAGGTTATTTCAGTTCATTTGCTGGATGAAGTACAACGATGAAAATAAATGTGCCTCAATACTGCGCATCCAATTAAAGAGACCCGCAATAACAAATCAATCTCTGCATATGAATTCTGGCTCAATCACTTCAAGCTGAATCATGTAAAGCAGGACGAATAGAAAGAAGCTGAGAGAGGGAGCGAACTGTAATGTCCGCTACGCCTGCTGAATTGTAGGTCACTGACAAAGAGTTTACACAATGGCTGAAATATGATTTCACTGCCATGGCCACAGCACATTTTGTACCAGTCAGGCAAAGTTATGATGATAGCCACCAGATAGCACAGCAATTAGGGGCTGTTTACACTAACAAGCATCAAAGGTGATACACAAACACACACAACACACACACACACACACACACACACACACACACACACACCACCTAGGACTGAGGTTTCTGCAGTAAAAATCCAATCTATGAAATCTTTAGCACTCTGCTATCTACCAAAAATACCATTATTTCCATTACTGTTAGGGCTGCAACAGACTATTACTTTCATTGTCGATTAATCTGATGATTATTTTCACGATTAATCGTTTAGTCTATAACATGTCAAAAAAGCCCCATGTCCATCTAACAGTCCAAAACCCCAAAACCAAAGAATAAGTTAACAACAAAAGCAGCAAATCTTCCCATTTAAGAAGTTGGAACCAACAAATGTTTCATATTTTTGCTTGAAAAATGTCAGCAATGATTGATTGATTATCAAGTAGTTGCCGATAAATGTTCTTTTCTTCGATTAATCGACTAATCATTGCAGCTCTAATTTCTGTGCACCGTCACTTTGCAATGTATTGTAGATGTTGGAGTTTTCATAAAGACACAAAAGCACAAATTTAAGCCGTAGAGCCCTGCTTTATCTCTGCTTCAGCAATCGAACTACCGTGGACCGTTTCATGAGAAAGTCGAACAGTAAATCTGCCTTTGGGAAAGAGCAAGTAACAGAAAGTCTCAATCAGAGGTGAGCAAAGAGAAAACCCACAGTGCAACTTTTACTTTCTGTCTACATGCGATTACCTTTAATCTGAGTTCATGTATTTTCCAACCAGAGGGAAAAATCAAGCAATTTTTACAACACTGTAACATTTTCTAACTGAGGAATGAGCTTCTGGAGGATCCTAGAGACGTGAAGTGGAGGCCACCAAACAGCCAAGATATGTTAAGGTCTGCTTGGACGAACCAGATAAGACTAGACAT
Source organism: Nannoperca obscura (assembly GCA_036024295.1). Classification (NCBI taxonomy): domain Eukaryota; kingdom Metazoa; phylum Chordata; class Actinopteri; order Centrarchiformes; family Percichthyidae; genus Nannoperca; species Nannoperca obscura. The sequence continues at coordinate 11,811 of JAVQJL010075911.1, read as the reverse complement.
GCTGTTGCTGTGGCCAATCAATTTTTGCAACTTTGGTATGGGCACAAGCCTGCTGCAGTGCAACAAAATCTGGAAAAGGGGCTGGAACAGAGTTCGAGTTAGCAAGTGCAATGTCGTGACAAAATATATTAGTGAAGATTGCATTCTGCCTGCTCCGCATGATGGCCATTAATCTGGAAAAACAAGCTCACTAATTTTCCACTCAGAGAGCGAAATCAATTCATTTGAGCTCAAGGTATTACAGCTTCGGATCGGAGAATGAGCTCTGACAGGATGCTACAAGTAGAGCTGTGAAATGGAGCCCAACAGCCCACTGAACAGAAGCACCGATCTGTCAAGGTCCGCTTGGAAGAGCCAGATGAGCTGTCAAACTAGCTGTGTGTGTGTGTGTGTGTGTGTGTGTGTGTGTGTGAGAGAGAGAGCTGTTCGGTTTTCCTGATTAGTAAGCTCTTACAGCTGGAGGTGACAGAGAGAGAGAGGGATGGTGTAAAAAAGATGATGGAAAGGGGAAGTGTGTTAGAGTTTCAGGCTGCCTGTATGGGTGTGCTACAGCCTGAGACAGATGACAGCTACTTGATTACATACTACAGTAACTAAGAGCAAATAAAATCACCACAGGCCCTTAAAAATCATATTCTGTCAGATGCCTTACAGCTCTGCTTTTTAGGTTACAGTTCTTGCTCTGTTAAACAGATTTAGAAAAGAAAAACACATCAAAGTGCTGCACACAAAACACGCCACTGTAGCTTTGACTCCATATTCACTAAAGTACATGTACTCCGACATCTGACATTGTCCCCATTATCTCATTCACTATCTGATATATTGCAACTTTCTCATTAATATTTTGTAAGATGCAGACTTTATTTCTATCGTTGTGAATTAATTAAAGATTAAGTGTATTGAAGAGAAAAGTACTTCATCTTGGCGACGCTTCAAGTCTTGCGAATGAGGCCTAAAATTATTTATTGAGAATAGTTTTAGCGTAGAAAGATTACACGACTCTTTTGGTCCAAGGCTGGGACAAAAGTGCATGTGGATGAAGTTTGTTGTCAAAAAGCCTTTCTGACATGTTGTAATGTTGTGAAATGGTTGCAGTTTGGTTTAGGTGTAAGCACCAAAACTACTTGGTTAGGTTTGAGAAAAGATCATGGATGAGGTTAAAACAGAAAGCCTTTAAGGCAAACTTCTCCCATGTGCGACAAGAGCCACTCAACAAACAAGTATGAAAACACCTATTTTGTAGCTCAGCTCATTTCTGTTGTGAATTACTAGTAGAAAACAACATTTTATGTTTTGTTGCTGATAAATATAACAGGATTTGGTTTTGTGATAGTTGGAACAAGTGCAAAGTTAAGTGGGGTGCAATCCTGGTGCAATGAAGCACAATCTATAAAAGGAGCTGATGCAGGTTTTGAGTTAGCGAGTGTACTTTTGCTATGCAAGTGCAATTTCATGCCAAAATGGCCATCAAAATTGCATTGTGCCTCTGCTGCTGAACAAAAATGAAAATGGACTGAGCTGATAAAGCACTTTGCGACATTCCCAAAAAAAAATTTCTACATTTATTAAGTACATTTTGTTTGCATTTGCATGCAATTAATTATTGTCAGACGCCTCTACAAGGAGAACAGAATTAAGTGTGAGAATTAAGAAGCAGAAACTACTCTTCTTACCGATAGTGGTGATAACAGTCCCAGCGAAGAAAAAGGAGGAACTGATGTCCCAGAGGCTCGTCTGATTGGATGCATTCCCTGAAGGGTTCACACCTGCTCGGACTGCTGAAACCACTTGCTGGAGCAGAAAGTAAGAAAAAAAAAGAGTGTTTAGTAAGTGTCCCAGTGGGAGTGAGGTATGAGCTGGGCTGAGGAACGTGTGTCTTGGGGATTAGTTGACAACAAAGATAAACATCCAACCAAAACCAATTAAGAGTTGTGAGAAGCAATGAGGAGCATCTGTTACTGTCATGAAATGCAGGAGAAATGTTTACATTTTAAGTCACTGTACTCTTAGTTATATCCCTACATTGCATATTTTATCTATTTTGACCTTTTTATACATTTACATTCATTGCCATACTTTATTTCACAATTTAGCCACAGCCACGAATTTGGCAACACGCTGTCATCTATAGAGTGTGATATGCATGCAGTTACACAGTGTTTTCTAACATTTAAATTCTTGTAACAACCGAGCATTTTTTTATGAAATATGTTGCACTGCACATCAAGCCTTCAGGCTGCGGAGTCTGGATCGAGCCTTTTGTGAGTCTTCACTGTGCCAGCAAAATGCATGCTGGGTAAACAAGGCCCCACGGGGACTGTGAATTGTTATGCCTCACAGTACTAATTTCTGAAAAAAAGTTATTACATTTTTGGAACATTTGTTACAGGTTAAATTCATGAACACCCTAACAGGCGAGAGCTAACTTTGCCAAAATCCATTATTTTTACACACAAAACAAATAAAGTAAAACCACTTGAACAGCACGCCTGATGCCTGTTTTCTACACGTGTTTGCTTCACCTGTAGGTTTGTGATTATGTGACACTCCGAAGCATCTTCACATAACAGAACAGTCTAAAACCAGGCAGAGCCCTGATCTTTGAGGCTATATATGGATTTGTCCTCTTGTTGAGGTTACATTGGCTACAATAAACAAAAGAAGGTCATTTAGAATGGCCCCCTAATGGGGAGCGTGATTGTGGCTGTGACCAGCTGGGTCAGTTTTGTGTTGATTAGTCTTGCCCAGGTGACTTTGAGTAGGTGTATGTGGGTGTGTGTGATACGAGTCTCAGTGTGAGTGTGATAACCCCTTTAGACACCAGCCAGCTGTACAGGAAACACAACAGCAACGTGTTTTCCCACTCAGGCCTCATGACAGGAGACAAGGGGGGAGTGAAGCCACCAGCTGGAGGGGAAAACACACCACTGCACAACTTCTCACACTTACAATCACCTAAACATAGAAATGAGGAGGAGTGAAGCTCACACACCGACAGATGTGCATCCACACTACAGATATATTAAGTATCTGAGCTTTAGCCCCACACAGTAATGGTCCAATAGCAAAACAACCGTTATGGCAAGAACACTGGTTAGTCCTCACCCTAAAGCCTTTTCTCTTGTGACAGTTAAAAGTGAAAACACTGTTTTTGGGACACAGCTTTACAGGGTTCTTCAAAAGTATTCCAGGGACAGTGTTTTCAACCAACTCACGAAGCTAATGTTAGCTTAATTTGTTAGCTAGCTACAGCTGATACAATCTGTCGGCAATAGTTGTCATTTCAGCCGGCTACAAATAGGAAGCGTGCATTTGTCTACCTCTGTTTAAAATCAAGGACCGACTGTTTCAAACATCAATGTAAACTGTGCCGTGCTAGCATGGAAAGCTTGACAGACATAGCAACGGCTACAAGGGGCTTAGCAAATTGTCAATTTCTCTGAATGATCAAATTGACCTGATCTCACAAGGTTATTTAAATCTCTCTCTGTCATTTTACTGCACTAAGACTAAAGTTTTCTTGGCTCGAGTGGCTTTTCAAGATGCAGAATCATTACTGAGATAAATTAAAGAGAAAAGCTATGAGACCTCAGGGGAACAGCAGACACTGCTACAGAACTAATACATTTCAGAAGAATACTTTACTGGACTAAAGCCTTTATTCCTCTATGTATATGTGGGATGATTGAATTCTTGTGTGGTGCACCTTAATAAAAGTAAGACTTGTACTGTGTGGGGAGTAGCTCTTTTTGATGAGCTCCATTATTAGTATTTAATATCAATAAACCTTCAAGAACAGAGCAGTGATGCTACAATAATGATTTACATTGTATAACACTGCCCACAGTCCTGCAGAACTTGCACTGTCAGCTTTTTCAGCATCTACGCACAAACACGCACACACACACACACACACACACATGCAGTTTAGGGTCACTGCAATGTCAGTGTGTTGTCTGCTGCGGTTTGTCATTCTTAGTGAAACTGGGAACGCTTTCATTAACCTACAATAAGGCAGTAAAGATCAAGTGTGAGAAAGCTGAAATGGATGAATAATGGATTAAAAACTGGGGGAACAGGCACTAATGTAGCGACACACAAGTTAACATGACGTGATGGGTCAGAAGGTGGAGAGATATGGGTTGATGGCAGCGAGCGTTGTTGTAATGTGGCTCAACACAAGCTGACAAAACACAAAGACACAGTATTCAGAGACACAAACATAATGTCCAATGATGAACACACAATAGTTTAAAAAAAATCTATTCTAACCCTAATCGTTTCCAAATGCAACAAAGGAGAGGTTCAAAGATAAAATTCTGTAACATCCACTGCGCCTCCAAAAGCATCATTTAGAAAATCACACAATCAGACAGGCTTGGCTCAGTCAGCGCCTTTGTTTTACAGCCAAAGCCGCCATATCAATTCACTGTTTTGGCACTCAGTTGTATGCATACTAACTATGGCCATGGGAGATGATAAGACAGGATCATGTGAAGACCACAACGGCTGTGTGAGCCAAAACAGCTCGGAGAGATTGAGTCTGAGCTTTTTGACATCCTTCACTTTTTTAATTACTCCCTTTGAGAGCACATCTCTACTCAATCCTCTGCAGACTGGCTTTTGATCAGTGGGAGCCTGCAGAGGTGTGTGTGTGTGGTGGTGGTGGTTGAGGGGGTGTGTAAATAATTAAGTAGTGGGGGACACCTGTATTGAAGCTGTTTATCAATAAATCATCAGAAGAGAAATAGATGCTTGGAAGACTCCCGAACTCAGGGCTACTGTCTTAATGGTTGATGAATAGAGATGTTTTGTAAAAGCACAAAGATTGGAGGGTTTTGTTAGAAACTGTCTCACAATTGACCTGATAGCATTAGGAAAACAAATAAAGTGCTCTTTATTGCCTCCTACAGGCAAATTGCTAGGTTTTCATTAGCTTAAAATCTTGAGCCAATAAAAAAATTTAGTTTAACAAGTAAAAATTTACAGTGGCGAAAAAACTGACTTTCTGATCTGTTAACTGCGATAAGCACAGACTGATTCAGTGGAAATGTCAGTGACAGGAGTTATTCTTAGCATGAAAACAAACATTCAATTGGCAGAAGAGACTTTTTTTTTTAAGACCGAGGACAGTTTGCTTTAACTTTTGGCTTTTCTGTGACAGAAGCCAGAGACGGAGCTTGAAAATAGTAGTAAGGGTCATACAGAACAGGAGACATGGCTGCTGGCAAAGGTAGGTTAATACTAAAGAGTGGAGTACAGTTTCATTCATCAGCTTTACAGCAGGAGATGCCCTTATTCATAAAAACCCCTTGGTATGTTCATTTAATATCATGGCTAGTGCATATTTTTCAAAGGATACCTGATTTTGATGCCATGGCGCATGGGCTTAATCATGCATATGTGCATGCACACTTTATCACGTGCACATATGGACTCAATTCACCATCAGGGTTTAAAAAAGTATGCACCTTACACATGTTGCGAGAGTAGGACCTTATATTGTATAGATATAGCCTGACTATGCCTTACACGCACCAGGTGCACATATCGTGGACCAGAGCAATTTAAGAGCCTATATTCATAGAATGGGGGTTACCATTACCAACAGTGTTCATTTCTGTTGCTGTCGCAGTGTTTTAGCGTGAGAATTGTTTGGGCAGCGTGAGAGCGTGAGACTGAACATGAAAGCATGTGTTTCACGCCAGGAGCATGAGAGTTGGCAACCCTGCTGTAAGTGGCAGGATGACTAAATTTAACATATGCAGATTAACACCAAGTATCATTATCAAGCAGTCTTTCTTTACAAGAAAGATACGGTAACATAAATAAAAAGGTGATGGTTTGGATTCAGGACACCGCTGCCTCCCTTTTTTAAAGGCTCCACATTCATTAACTCCATTGCTGACAAGAGATCATTTTAACGTCATAACGAGATCTTCATCATCTTGTTAATTTTGGATACTACTACTACTTTTTTTTCTATCTAAGCTTGACTGTTAATTTACAGGTACATGAATGTGGGAGCACAAAAAGAGAGTTTGTGCACATGCATATTTTCCATAAGAGCCAATCAGTACTCATTTTGACCATATACATTAGACATATCAATTTACTGTATATGATAAAAGTATATAACTTTGCCTTATTCTGTATGGAAAAAAAGCATTCTGTATTTCTTGCATGTTACTTGTGCAGTGAGCTTGGAGGACATTTTGACGTTACCATACACTTTTGGTGCTTTTACAGAATCAGCAAAATGGTTCAGCAGAAATGCCAAAATTAGCAGCAGTAGACAAATCAGTGTCCCCTGGGATTTAAAGACCTTTCAGCTCTGGCATATTAGAGAAGTAATCATCATCCACATGTATAATTTGCCAGCTTGATTCCCCAGGAGGAAGTGCTTTTCATCAAAGCTGACAAGTTTGCTTGATGTGGAGATCCATGAATCCATAAAGGAAGAGTCATCAAGTCAGTGTATGTCTTTTTAACAGAAGACTGCTCACTCAGTACTAGTATTTATAGCACGTTTTTTATGTGCCATTTTTGTAATAAAAAATTGAATGAATGATTCATTTTGATAGTTTATTTGACTTAAATTCAGTTTGAGATTGTTGGGCTTGATTTGTAGCAACATTTCTGAATTTGGTTCCAGCATGGAGAGATTACCAACAATGCACATGCTTACGGGCCCAAGGGGACAGGGGCCCCTAAACCAGAGGCTGTGCATGAAGCTACTGTTTTTTAATATTTCTTATTGGAAAGTCAAAGAGCACAGTCGAAATGTCGCGATATCATTTAGTCTTTTAACTAGATCCAATCCCATATAACCATCTTTTATTTATTTTTCTTCAATACCACTGCACAGTTCATACTTACATTACGGCTACAGTACGCCAACATTATAAGTAAAACAATTTAAATGTTTGACACAGTCGCGTCGCTTTAAGAAAATAAAACCTGTACTTTCCTTTGGTGGTTTCCTGTAGTATTTTGTGTAATATTTGTAGATCTACTGTGACAGGAAGCTCCAGATTAAATGTCAAGATACGTCGTTTCTAACTGCCCTTTAGAACGACACACACGTCTTCTGATCTGATCCCCAGTTTATGATGTTTTCTATGATGTGACAACGCCATGGTTATGGTTTGGTTAGGTATAGGGAAAGATTATGGTTCATCGTCATGGCAACAATACTAAACACGTGGTCATGGTTAGGGATCGATCGTGGTCGTGCTTAAAAAAACACAGTATTGACTGTCGGTTGGGAACAGGAAATGAACAACGGCCTCTCGTTGTGAAGTCCAAAGAGCAATATCTTGTAAACCGGTAGATGCTGGTATATGCAGGCGGGAAAGGGAAATACTGAAATTTGTAGAAATTTGAAGTCAACCTCCAACATCTTTTTTTTTGTTTCTCCACAGGCTGAAAATCCTCAGGTTGGAGCTTTGGCAGCACTCACAGCCATTGTGTCCACAACTAGCCCAAATCCTCAAGACCCAGAGTTAAACATGGTAACGCTGCCAAATAACAGTGTTACCCTCAGTATTTACTATTCTCTCTCCTCCTCTTTTTGTAGAATACAGAAATCAAAAATCTATACACACTCTGTGGATACATAACCAGGTCCTGCAGAAGAGAAACTATTTGAATTATTAATATGATGTTGATTCTTTTACCTACCTTGACCAAATTCTCCAGCTCAGAAGAATTCACACAGGCGTGCATGGCCAAGAAGTCCAGTTTTTCTGCAAGGATGGCCAGCTTTTGGGAGCTCTCATGCGGCTGCTCCAGGGCTCTGAACACCGTTGCGCCGATGATGAGGTAGAGCACCACCAAGAAGAAGATGGCTGACACAGTTTTCCACCTCATGACAGTAGTTCGGGTATCGCACTCGTCGTTATCTGGAGTGTTCAGTACCACCGGTTTGGCCGAGAACGACAGGCGAGGTTTGGAGTTGTGGGCAGCAGACTTCGGGTCAAGAAGGTCAGGTGCGGCCACTGTGAGGGGGAAAGTGAATAATGTGGATTAGATTAATAGGCTATATCATGTACCATGTGACTCCTACAAACTATTATTTTGATTGTTGATCATTTTCATGGTTATTTTCTCGATTAATCGATTGACATATTACATGTCAGAAAACTGTAAAACATAACCATCAAAACACAACCAACAGTCCAAAACTTTCAATGATACAGAACAATGAAAAGCAGCGAATCCTCACAGTGGAGAAGCTCAAACGATGAATCGATTATCAAAATAGTTGTTGATTATTTAATCCACTAATTCTCTCAGCTACAAGTGATCAATTCAAATAAATAAATCACATGATGAAACTTGGGTTAGCACTCAACTTCACATTAATCTTTATTATTAATGGCTCTTATCTTCACTACTGTCATTAAGTCTTAGATATTAAACTTATACAAAGTGTTCCAAGACACATCTACCTCGAACACTATTCCAAAATATTCTACCCCTTCAAATACAACTGAATTGCAGGTTTTTTGTGACAACATGGAACCTAATGTGTCAAATATTCGGTGTCCTTACTCTGATACCAGTTTATCTCATACTTGTATTTCCCCCAAAGAGACCAGCACCACTCCAACAACCCATAACGATCTCCAGCAGCGAAATCACTTTTTATTCAAATTCTGCCACATACTTCATACCACCTGCAATTCTCCTTTTCAATACTAACAATTACAATAATATCTGCCTTAATTTCCACATCTTAGCTTCCTCTTCTGAGCTCGATCGAATGGGGAGAATTGGGATTTCTACCTGGAAGCAACTAATTAAGGCTTCTTCATAACATAGTATTCAAAGTTTAAGTTTCTAATAAAAATAAATACATGTAATAGATAATCCCAACCTGACAAATAACACCTCAAAATATACATATTGCGACAATGGAACAGGCTTATAGGTTGTGTCTCGCTTTCACCAGCGTAGCTACTATAATGGTTTCTCTCTGCTTTTGAGTTCCACAGTACAAATGATTAGACTGAATGGAAGCTCATTAAAAATTAAACACGCTTTGTCACAATCCCATTTCCCAAACAGCTTGCTACAGTAGATGTAATTACATAACCACCCCATGAGGTCTTCATAGCCAGTATTTTACAGTAAACAACTTATGGAGAGGATCACTCACTCAATAGCAAGCTGAAACCATGTGAAATAAAATGATTTTTATAGTTTGCTTTTATTGATATATATTTGTAGTATTACATAACTATTTTCGTCATTTCAATGGGATTTCTCAAGCTTCACGTGCAAAAACGTACTTACAATAAATAAATATAACGACATTTATAATAAAAGCTATACAATTATAATAAAGAGATACATTTAAATAGGATTAATATTGTGATACCATGAAAAAAGATTGCACAACTCTCTATTAAACAACTCAGAAACCATCACTCTCTGGAGGTGCACAGTTAATACAAGTCCTGCAGAATATTTTTAATCTTTTCATCAATGAAGTGCTGAATTCCAACTAGTTAACGCACTTACTTCTCTACCATCTCGTCTCTCTTTGTTTCCTCATCGACGGATCTTTTTCCCCAAGAAATAATGCTCTCCTGTTAGTGTCGCCTTCTGCCTCCGGTGCTCCCACCAAGGGACGCGGCCGCTCTCCACATGGCTTTTCGGCGAGCTGCGCTTTCCTCCACTTCTACAATCTCCGGAGAAAATACATCCAGGACATCACGTTCCCGCCAGAAGACGCGCTAAGACGGTGCGTAAAAGGGACGAGGGGAACAAATCGCTTCCATGGCATCCGTGCGAGTGTTTGGAGACATTGTGCCCGGCGAGGTTGCCTTTGGGACGAACGCAGATGTTTGGATTGTACGGGTCAGACCGGTGTGACACGCTGGATGCGCTGCGCTGCGCTACACTCCCGCTGCTCTGCTGTGGACAGCGTGCGCTCCTGCTGGAGAGAGAGAGAGAGAGAGAGAGAGCGAGAGAGAGAGAGAGAGAGAGAGAGGAACTGCTTTGCTGTCCATCACTTCGGATGCTTCCCATGCTGCAAAAAATTCACATCACAATGGATGAGCATTAGTAGGGCTGAACATGAAGATGTCTCAAATGTGTACAGTGTGTTTGCACATTATTACATAGTACATACATGTGCTGTTTGTATATCATTACTACTCAGGAGAACCTTGAAGAACGACCCACTGCCGGGTTTTTTTTATGTTTGAGGGAAAAAAGGGTGAAAAGGGAGAAATGTGTCCTTACTGGACCAATGATTTAAACTGGCTCCATCCGAATCACAAAACCGCATCTCACATCCAGGCAGCAGCCAGCCCATCACTGTTAGGAGCAGACTTCAGGTTGCGGTGGCTACATGCCCTCAAGGGCAGTTGGCAGTGCATTAATTAAATTCATCTGAATCAGTGAGACAGTGTGTATGGTTTATGTTCCTTATGTAACTTAATTATCCACCTTGGTACGCAGGTGTGACCACTACATGAATACACAAAACCAAGCCTGACAGAGATTTTCAGTAATCTGATTGTGTGTGTGTGTGTGTGTGTGTGTAAAAGGAAGTGTGTGTGCGCGCAGATGTGTCCACAATATTGATTTGCATGAGCTACTACTGCTAATTGAATTGAGAGACAGCTGTGCTGCTTGTCTCTGGTGCTCTGACACAAAATATCCTGTCTCTGGGTCAATAAAGCCACAAAAAAAGAAATCTTTATCTCACTTCATAATGAAAGATAACGGTAAGTGCAAACCCCACTTTTAAATGATCTTACAGTAGCTGAGTTTGCTGAGGACAGAATGCCTCTTCTGAAAATGAAAATATGTTGTAGTTATTTCGCAGTCCGCAGTATGACCGTAATGAAACCATGAAACAATTTCACAAAAGCAGTGCTCCACCTTTTAAAAGCCTTTCAGTCCAGATTTCAGTAATTGCTTCAGTTGCAATAACCATTTCCTCCTTTCCTGTTTCCCCTCATTCCTTTCCTTTTCTGTACATCTCTTCCTCTCTTCTTCTACTAAAGACTTTGAATCAGTGAAGCATCCAATTTGCACTCATGTTCAAAGAGACAGATTTTTATAGGAAGTCTGAGTCTTACATATGGGGAAGCCATGTTTTCATCCAGACAGTAAAGGACAACCTATAGTTGCTAACAATGCTAAATGATTTCTATGGTCAGTTTCACGCCTTTGTTTTACTTGCTTCCAAATTCTCTTTATTCTTTTTATAGACACACATTAATAATAAAAGGGGCTGTGCTGTGTTATACAACGCTGTTAAATCTTCAGTTCTAATCTTTCATTCCTGATCATGTCACAGTGTGCTCAATATGTCAAGTACATACTATTCATTTGTCCAATATGAACTTTAATTTCATCCAAAGAACCAAAGACTGACAATCATTAATGGCTTGAGTGCTGGATTTGCTTATGTTGCTATGGTTACGGTTCTGCTGTAATCGTAGCAATAGATGCTGTAGCTACGTGTCGTTTCTTTTCTGTGTTGGCTTGTAAATTATTTGAGATTGTTATAAAGATGGTTTCATATCAATACATCATGTCAGGGTGGATTCTCTGGCAGCAGCATCTAATAAATTGGATATAACACCAGTATTTTAACTTATTTTAATGTTAATTCACCCTCTTAAGGTTTATTTAGCATGAATAACCAGCTAGCTGTGCATCTCTCTTAAGATGTTATCGGTGCAGTCAGCCACAGCAAGAGAAAAATGAAAATGTCCCCGGTTCAGTATGTGTTTTATCTGCTGCTCAGAGACAGGCGTTGAGTTTGTACTAATCATTTAATAC